>CAUYNB010058187.1:0-11024 GCA_963574225.1 Lagothrix lagotricha
ATAAACACAAAGCGGGATCACTAGCTTTCATTCTTAAAGCCTTTAGCACCTGGTATTCCCACGTGGTCTCCATTCCAAGTACTACCAGGCCCGACCCTGCTTACCTCCCTAGATCAGAAGAGATAAGACACCTTCAGAATGGTCTGACTGTAGGCCCCAGGATGACTGTTTTGTAAAGGAAATGATAATGTTCTTGGGAAAGAGGAAACAGAAAAAGTTTTAAAAAATCACTCCTTGGCATATTCCTTACCTGATCTGTGCTGGAGCCGAGCTGCTGGTCCCTGCCTGCCAGGGAGAGGTGGCTGCTATTTATACTGAGCCTTCCCTGCTGGGCTCATGGGAGGGAAGAAATGCTGGATGTGGTCCCTGGGGAAAGTCCCTGCAGGTCATTTCCCCAACAAAACGGTCTAAGACAAGTTCCTGGACACC
Source organism: Lagothrix lagotricha (assembly GCA_963574225.1). Classification (NCBI taxonomy): domain Eukaryota; kingdom Metazoa; phylum Chordata; class Mammalia; order Primates; family Atelidae; genus Lagothrix; species Lagothrix lagotricha. Next base: position 430 of record CAUYNB010058187.1, read on the forward strand.
AGTGGTTTCTTCATCCCAGGTCATTTATCCCAGTTGTGCAACTGGAGGGAACAAGACAGGTTTGCTGTGCCTTGGCAATGGTCAGGACAGATCAGCTCTGCTCCTTACCACTGGGGGAGCTGAGGCTGCAGAGATGAGAGTGGGAGCCCCGTGATGATGGCATCCGGGCTGCTGGACGGTATGGAGTGATGGGTCTTCAGCCAGCTCCTGACAGTACCAGTCATTTCCTCAGGATGGTCCCTGCTGGGCTGAGATGTGGGTCTACAGCCTGCAGAAGTCTGACCTGCAGACCCTGACTCAACCACAGATGAATGAATGCACTCTCACACCATTACTGTGTTTCAAGTGGGCCAGGGATGGATGTTGGCTGCTTTCAGATGGTGAAATGCAACCAATCAACCTAGACCCTCTGTGCATCACACATTTATTCCCAAGATTTTACAACAGAGGTTCTAAGTTGACACACTTGTGGATAATTAACATGGTTAAAGAGTGGTTATATGACTGATAAAAGCTTCAGGTTCGGGACCCAGAGTAAATGCTATTAGCAGGAAATTCCCCTTTGATCTTCCCAGGAGTGGGCCACCCAGCACAAAATTAACTTGAGTGAACAGCTGAGTGGAGACAAATGGGTGTGGGGTAAGGCCTTTGATCGTCTCTATCTCTCCCTAACTCAACATAGTGGACCAGCAGGCCACCTTCGGCCTGCCCCAATAAAACCTTTTGGCCTTCCAAAAGGTTTGAGACTATAATCTATAACTTTCCCTAATATATCTTTAATATTTTCCAACCACCCTGAGTGAATCTCAACACTGGGCCACATGGCAGATGCCTCTGAAATAGAGTCCCTCTGAGTTCACACCTAAAGCTTCAAAGCTGACAGATTAAGTCCAGCACAGTGGCTTACTCCTATAATTTCAGTGCTTTTGGAGGGCAAGGCAGGAGAATCACTTGGGGTCAAGAGTTTAAGATCAGTCTGGGCATAATCGTAAGACCCTGTGCCTGCAAAAAGTAAAAATAAATGAACCGGATGCGGTGGTGTGTTACCTGCAGTCCCAGCTACTCAAGAGGCTGAGGCAGGAGGATTGCTGGAGAGCCCAGGAGGTCAAGGCTGCAGTGAGCTATAATCACGCCACTGTACTCCAGCCTGGGCGATAGAGCAAGACCTTGTCTCCAAAACAAAATGAAACTGACAGCCTAGCCCTGCCATGTCTCATGTGTGCCCTGGAAGGCTTCTTCCACCCGTCTGTCTAAATATCCTGAGATATACCTCCTTGGCACAGAAAATCCCTGCTCAGCGGGCCTAGCCAATTAGCAAATGTGTCATGTAAGCTGGCTCCTGAGCTGGTGGCAATATAGAGAAGGGGACTTTTTGCTGCCCCAGCCTGGTCCTGGAACCCCACATTGGGAGAGTGAAAGTGTGGTGCCATCAATTGGCAACCCAGCTGGGGAAGTGCCAGACTTCCAGGCAGGGGAGGGTTGGGGAGCTCTTGGTCTGCTGTATTACCCTGGAAGGGTGCAGGGGGCACCCAGGGCCCTGTCTCATGGGAACATCAGCAGGGTCAGACTAGTTCTGCAGAGGCTGGTGGGGGAGCATGGTGGTCAGAGAGGGGTCAGTACCAGAGCCCAGTAGGGCTGAGGCCAGGACATGCAGAGAGGCTGGTGGACATAGCAGCTTTTCTGGTTTCTTCTTCTCCAGTCCATTTTCACTCTTGGTTTTTCTTTCCTTACCTCCCTCCCTCCTTTCCTTCCTTCCTTCCTTCTTCCCTCCCTCTCTCCCTCCCTCCCTCCCTCCCTCCTTCCCTCCGTCCCTTCCTCCCTTCCTTCTTTCCTTCCCTTTCCTCTCCTCTCCTCTTCTCTCCTCTCCTTTCTTTTCTTTCTTATTCTTTCAAGACAAGGTCTTGATCTGTTGCCTGGGCTGGAGTGCAGTGGCACGATGACAGCTCACTGCAGCCTCAGCTTCCCAGGTTTAAGTAATCCTTGCATCGCAGCCTCCCAAGTAGCTGGGACTATAGTTGTTTGCCAACACATCTGGGTAATTCAAAAACATTTTAGTACAGCCTGGGCAACACCATGTTGTCCAGGATAGTCTCAAACTCCTAACCTGCAATCCTCCTGCCTTGGCCTCCCAAAGTGCTGAGATTATAGGCGTGAGTTATCATGCCTGACCGGAAGTTCATATCTGATTGCTTCTATGTTTCACTGAAATAGGAAGCCAAGTTGTCAACTGAGAAGAGAATGAATGAGGAGTTATGGGAAGCTTCAGGAGAGAAAAGTAAAAAGTGGTCATCTAGGAGAGAAAGAATATGACTGAACTTGAGAAAGGTAGCGGATTGTACAGTAGCTCAAGATTAATGACCATGAATTTAAAGTGAGACTAGGTCATAGCAGTCATGTTTTTTTCTGATCACATTCAGCTGCCAAGGTTCAGACTTTTAGCAAGTGGTAAATTGGATATCACTGTGCAATACGTGCTTGTTTAATTGCATGAATGAATACATGCAAAGGTCAAAGGAGGAGAATTCATTTAAAGATGAGGGAGGGTTATAGGGCACAGGGAGAAAGTTAACAGAGAGAGTGACTGAGGGTAAAAGATAGGGCATAACATAGGCTTCAATGACCAAGGGCCCACAGGGCCCCTGGGGACGAGGCTGCCCAGAGTGTAGCAGGAGCAGATCTTCCTCTGAGAGAGGAAGGAGAGGAGAGAGAACAAGGAAGATGCATTTTGAAATGGAGGACAGAGGGGCTGGGTGCTGTGGCTCATGCCTGTAATCCCAGCACATTGGGAAGCCGAGGCAGGGGAATCGCTTGAACCCAGGAGGCAGAGGTTGCAGTGAGCTGAGATTGCACCACTGCACTCCAGCCTGGTGACAGTGCAAGACTCCACCTAAAAAAAAAAATAAAAATAAAAATAAAAAGAAACCAGGGCCTGAGGGAAACCAGCAGGCCCTGTCCTTTACCTGTCACAGGACTCATTGCTCTCTACCTGTTGGCATTTCTGAGTTTGACCCAGAGTGCACAAAACACAGGTATAGAAGCCTTATCAGGCTTATTGACAGATGAACTGTTGTCTCGTTAACACCAAACACAGCACCTCACCTGCAGCAGGTTCTCAGTAACTTTTATTGATTGAATGACTCAATGCATGAGTGAAGTAGGAGAAGTCATCTACAATATCTACAATAGATAGTTTGAAGGTTAAGAAGAATGGAAAAGCTTTGCAACAATGATGTGTAGTATTAGTCATTTAGAGATGAACATGGACATTGTTAAGATTCAATCAGCCTACTAGAAATGTTTAATTCATTGTCAAAAAACATACTCAGAAGGCAAATGCTTATCACCTCTCTGAGGCTCCCAGAGAGATGTTATGAGGCATCATCTTCTGGGTCATGATGGCTTCTTAACTGGCTTCTATATTTCCACCTTTGCCGCCAGCTAGTCTCTTCTCAATATAGCAGCCAGACTGTTACAACACAAGACAGCTGCTGTCACTCTCAGCTCAAAACTCTCCAGAGGATTCCACTTCTACTCATAGTTGAAGTCAAAGCCCTTATAATGGTTTCCAAACTTTACTTAAACTGACCCAGCTCCTTCCTCTCGTACCTTATCTAATCCACTTCTTTCCTCTTGCCCCTGCTCATTTTGCTCCAGTCACACTAGTCTGCAGCCCCCAGGCACATCATACCATAGGGGCATTGGATTAGCTGTTCCTTTCCTCTGGAACATTCTTTTCCCAGATATTTGCATATCGGGCTTTGAGGGGGCCATGATCCGGGAATCCAGGATATGGGAATGTTCGACAATGTAGTTATTGTCAATAAGAATATGGGCAGTGAATATTTTGGAAAGAGGGCTGTAAATGAACTGTGAAAATTTTTGATGAAGATGGGAGAAGATTGGAGTGTTTTGTCAACAAATAGAATAAAGAGATACTTTGTCTCCAAATATCACCAAGCAAATTACGCAGAAGCATCTAGTGGGTATTTTAATAATGCAGATTCTAGGCTGGCTCACACCTGTGGCTCACACCTGTAATCCCAACACTTTTGTAGGTGGAGATGGAGGATGGGTTAAGGTCAGGAGTTTGATGGCAGCCTGGGAAAATCGTGAGACTTCATCCATTTTTACAAAAAATTATCAATTAGCTGGGCATGGTGGCATGCTCCTATTGTCCTAACTACTTGGGAGGCTGAGGTGGGAGGATCACTTGAGCCCAGGAGTTTGAGGTTACAATGAGCTATGATTGCACCACTGCACTCTAGCCTGGCAACAGAGTGAGATGCTGTCTCAAAAAAAAAAAAAGCAGATTCCTAAGCCAGAATCTTGGAGGTCTTGATCTCAGTTAAGCACGTTGGGGGTGATCTTCAGGAATTAGTGTTTGAAAATCTCCCTGTTTGAAATGACTTGTGCAGATAACTGGTAAGATTGGAGAGAAGGTGGTAATGAATTTATCAGGGACTTCAAAGAGGACACATCATAGAGATTTGGGGGTGAAGAATGGAGAAATGGTTGTGGGGAGCAAAGAGGACGAGGACCCCTCTTTCCCATTCTATTGTTTAGGAGGAATTGCAGGAGGCATACCCTGTGGGTAAAGATGAGAATAAGGTGAAATCAACACGGGAAAGGTAGGTTTCAGGTTTTTGTAATGGGAAGGAAATAGGCAGAGATAAAGGGGCATCCTCACCGCAGACCCTTCTTTCAAGGAGCTCACTGGAAGGCAGTAGGGAAGGGTGGGCAGAGTGGAGGCTGATCTATAGAGAAATTAGTTGATGTGATATGAAAGCAGGGAGATGAGAAGGGTGGAGGACGTGGTGGTTGGACGTGCTCATCAGTGACAGCAGATTGGGATTCTTTATTGCTTTCAGGCTCAGTGTGGGGTGCTGTGCTGTCGGGAGCTAATACTTATGAGCCAGTGGAACTACTCCCCAGAGGTCAAGTGGACTAAAATAAAAACAGTGAGGATGCCTTTCTGATCTTCTCCCAACAGTGTTGAAGTCCTGGAGAGAATGAAAGTTAGCAGAAGTTCTGGAGAGAATGAAGGGACAAGGGAGGAGGGGAAGGAAACACTGGCTAGTGAAAGTAGACAAGGAGTACTCCCAACACATGCTTAATATGAAACACTTATAAACAAGAAACTAGTTTTTAAAGCTGACACACAGCATTCAAACTTGGAGGCCACAGGCCTAACAAGCCAGGTCTTCTACTTTTCAAGATCTCTAATTACTAGATCCAGTGTTCTCCCTGGGAAAGGGCAATTTGTTTATTAATTCATCTTCTATAGAGTCACAGCCAATTCCTTCTTTCTAACATGTACAGCACGTCTCCTAGGCATGACTCTCTTTTACTCATTAAGAAAAACTCTGCCTCCAAACTGCTTTCAGATGGAGAAACTGCAGAGAAGATAAATGGTTCATTCAAGGACCAGAACCCAGGACACCATGACGCCTTCCTTGGCCAGTGCTCTTTCTTCTCCACCTCCTTGCCTGCATCCCTTAACAAATGTTCTTTTCTGGGAACTTGGACACCTCTTGAAAAGATGAGGGGTGGTTTATGGTAATTCCAGGTTGGATGATTTGGTTTGGGAGAATGCCGTCGGTCACAGCAATCTCAGCTCCTGGCAGCAGAAACCTGAACTTTGTCCCCATTCAATTTTTCCATGCTTATCTCTAACAGAAAGTTCTGTTACAAAATACCAGAATACCTTTCCAGTAGAGGTTGTGACACTGAGTTCCCATCACAGATCCTAAAACTCAGCCTCCTAGACTTGGAGGCAGTATGGCATACAAGTTAAGAGCCGAGCCCTGGATTCAGACAGACCTGGTATGACCTTGCCTCTGCCATATACTGATACTGTGGAAGAGAATTTAATGATCTGGAGAAGTATAGACAATCTCTTAAGGGAAAGAGTGCAATAGAATATGATCCCATTTTTGTTCAAAGACATGTTTCCATGGTGAAACACAACGTAGAAAGCTGTACATCAACTGGTATCTCTGTTTCTAGGTAGTGGGAACTATTTGTGTCATTCTAGGATTTCTTACAATGACATGTTCATTCATTTATTGATTCGTCACCAGTCATTATCCATTCACTCACAGAATGCCTTCTATGCTGCAGATACTACCATATATATCGGGCATACAATGAGGGGAGATGGCGGCTAACCAGGTCTAGGCTGCGCCTCCATGAAAAAGAGACTTATAATTGGGGGAAAAATGATTACACATGTGTAGACAGAAAGCTTATACTTATAATAAATCAGTGAGATTCCAATAAATTAATGGGAAAAATTCTGTATACAAAAAGTATAATGAAAGAAAAGAGAAAGCAAGGGGTGTCACTAATCATTCTAAGATTGCTTCTCCCAAAGAACAACAATCCCCAGGTACTCACATCATTGCTCATTCCCATCCTGTCTTATTAAAATAAATAAAATCAGAAATGGCTCAGCTGTCAAAAGGTCTTCTGCCACTTTACAGAAGTAAAGCCAGACCATGGGCTATCGCTTACTGGGAGAGCAGGAGAAAAGATTCCCTCTGGTTTCTTCCACTTAGCAAGTGAATCACCAGGAACACAAAAGGACCAACTATTTAATTAAGGGGTGACTCCTCATTGTGTTTGCTGTGTGTCCCTTCTCAAAAAGCCCATACCCTCTCATGGAGAGAGAACCCTTTCCTCCTAGCGTGGAGTTTCCAAGTTGCATCTCTAGGCTCCAGAATCCAAACGTGTCTGCATTTCGTTCTGTGTCTCTTCCCCTATAGGTTGTTGGCTGGGGTTCACGCCTCTCTGAAGCTTGCTGGCCTCTAACTGATGAATGAATCAGGACTCACAGGGGGAGCATGTTGGGATTTGATCACCAGCTCACTGTCGGCAACAGCAAGAGCCACCCTCAGGGTCTGGAACTGGTGTTGCCAAAGGACAACAGAACTCTGCATTCTGTTTAGAAACATTTCACTTTGGCTGGGCATGGTGGCTCATGCCTACAATCCTAGCACTTTGGGAGGCCAAGGTGGGTGGATCACGAGGTTAGGAGTTCAAGACTAGCTTGGCACATATAGTGAAACCCTGTCTCTACTAGAAATAGAAAAAATTAGCTGTGCGTGGTGGCGGGCAGTTGTAGTCACAGCTACTCGGGAGGCTGAGACAGAAGAATCGCTTGAACCCAGGAGGTGGAGGTTGCAGTGAGCCGAGATCGTACCACTGGGCAACAGTGCAAGACTCTGTCTCAAAAAAAAAAAAAAAGAAAATTTACTTCATTCCTTTTCAAACATTTGCAAAGGGAGTAACAGATTATAGACATCTCAAAACCCCAAATCTCTTATGGAATTGCATAGTATTTATGAAACTAAGAACTCATTTGGGAAGGGAAAATTGGTTTTAAAATTCCAGTAATTCTTCTTAAGTTTTGCTTCAATTTCAAATGATTAATAAGTATGTGTTAGGAATCATCATTAAACCTTCTGTACCAGTTGGGCTATTCAAATATCTGAATCTTTAAACATGTATAGCAATTTTGAAAAATAGAGAAGTTTTTCAGTTTAGATGAACAATAAAATATTTTGTCAGAAAGACTCCTTTTCCATTTACATTCATCGGCAGGGAACTCCAGCATAGGAAATTTACTGCTTCTGATTGAACAACATCAAATTTGTAGATTTTCCAGAAAGCCTGTCTCAATCTGATTAGTTAGCCAAACAGGGAGCCCTGTTTAGTTCTCCTAAACATTCTGTAATTTCCTGATTTCTCTGTATGTCCTGGCCTCGGCCCTGCTGTGCTCTGGCACTGACCCATCTCTGGCCACCATGCTTTTCCACCAGCCTCTGCAGAGCTAGTCTGACCCTGCTGATATTCTCACGAGAGTGACCTGCGTGCCCCCTGTACCCCTCCATGACAATACAGCAGACCAAGAGCTCTCCCACCCTTCTCTGCCTGAGAGCCGGGCACGTCCCCTGCTGGGCTGCCATTTTATCGCATCACACTCTCATCCTCCCAATGTGGGGCTCCACGACCAGGCTGGGGCAACAGAAAGTACCCCCCTCAACACTGCCCCCCGGCTCAGGAGCCAGCTGAGAGAAAGCATTGCCTAATTGGCTAGGCCAGCTGAGCAGGGATTTCCTGTGCTGAGAAATCTCAGGATATCCAGACAGAGGAGTGGAAGGAGACTTGCAGGCACACATGAGATGTGCCGGGACTAGGTTGTCAGTTTAAAGCTTAACGGCTTTAGACATGAACTCACAGGGACTTCATGTCAGATGTATCTGCCATGTGGCCCAGCAGGACGCATCCTGAGGATATGACTGGTACAGTCAGGAGCTGGCTGAAGAGCCACCCTCACTCCACACCTTCCAGCATCTCAGGTGCGGCCATCGAGGGGCTCCCACTCTCAACTCCGAAGCCTCAGCCTGTCAATGCTGAGGACCAGAGCAAGTCTCCTGCCCTGACAGCTGCCAAGGCACAGCAAACCTGTCTTGTTCCCCCTGGTTGCACAACTGGGATAAATGACCCGGAATGAAGAAACCACTGGTGTCCAGGAACTTGTCTTAGACCGTTTTGTTGGGGAAATGACCTGCAGGGACTTTCCCCAGGGACCACATCCGGCATTTCTTCCCTCCCATGAGCCCAGCAGGGAAGGCTCAGTATAAATAGCAGCCACCTCTCCCTGGCAGGCAGGGACCAGCAGCTCCGCTCCAGCACAGATCAGGTGAGGAATATGCCAAGGAGTGATTTTTTAAAACTTTTTCTGTTTCCTCTTTCCCAACAACATTATCATTTCCTTTACAAAACAGTCATCCTGGGGCCTACAGTCAGACCATTCTGAAGGTGTCTTATCTCCTCTGATCTAGGGAGGTAAGCAGGGTCGGGCCTGGTAGTACTTGGAATGGAGACCACGTGGGAATACCAGGTGCTAAAGGCTTTAAGAATGAAAGCTAGTGATCCCGCTTTGTGTTTATCCTGTGTGAGTTCTGTGCTGGGCAGAGGGAACCCACGGGACATGGGTTGTGGGGAATTATAGGCTGCTTGAGGGAGTCTGGTCATAACTCCTGCCTTCTTCCATCAATGCCACATTGGCATCCTCTCACACAGTCAGGGCTGATGGGTTCAGAACCGAGGGCTTCTGGCTCTCAGTGAGGTCCTGCTACAAGGTTTCCTAGATGAGCCACTAAGATTCTAATAAGATCCAAGGGAAATAACCAGGCTCTCATTGGAATATAAGTCCCAAGGGAAGGTGTGCCGGTCTTGTAGGCAACTGCCTGACCTCTCCTTTCATTTCAGCACCATGAAGCTTCTCACGGGCCTGGTTTTCTGCTCCTTGGTCCTGGGTGTCAGCAGCCGAAACTGGTTTTCATTCATTGGCGAGGCTTTTGGTGGTAAGTCTTCAGAAGGTGTGCAGGATTTCTGAACAGAAACACCACCCTGGACCTGATGAAATGGGGGAAATGACGCTTTCGGAAGGCTGCTTTTGAACCAGAAAGGCCTACCATGAACTAGGGTTCGCTGGATTGCCCACCTCAGTCCTTCAGAGCTGCTGGGAATATCTCCTTTCCCCGCAGTGCAGGCTCTCAGGGTGTGTTCAGTGGATGGATCACATTTCAGAAGCTGCTGCAAGGTTTATCAAAATCACATCTCCTATGCCATAAGGGACGGGGGAATCCAGTGACAACGCACACGGGTACTTTTGTGCTGTCTTAAGGTTTGAGCTGCTGCCTTGGGTTGTGCTGCCCAATGTGCAGAATGTGCCAAGTGTCTGGGGAGCTGCTAAACAGGTTAGAGGGTTGAGGATTATTGTCAGTCAGTTACTCAGACAAAAAACAATCATCCTTCCCAGGGCAGCTGAGCTGTTGTTTTGAGTATAAGATGCAAAAGAAGGTCTGCAATTGGTGTAAAATAGCCCTCAGCACAAATCGTGTAAGAGTTTCCCTGAGGCTGTTGACACTTCTGTCCTCTTTCTCCTTCCTCCTTCAATTTCCCAGTGGGATAATGTCCAGGGCCCTTTAGCCTCGCTCTGTCAGGGGCTCCCTTCCTGGTTTGTTCTGTTTCCTTTCCTTCCCCAGCCTTCTTGACAGGAGATGGGAACTGACGTGCAGCAAGCTCCCACAAGGACCAGAGCATTTTCATTTAATTTCAGAATGACTCTGTGAGGCAGGCATCTTCCCCTCTTTGAAGGTGAGAAAGCTGAGGCTGATGCCCAGGGACTTATTGCCAGTTAGCAGGTGGCAGAGCACGGGTTTGAGCCTGGGTGTGCTTGAAGCCAGAGCTCTTGCCAGGTAGATGCAACACCGATCACATCCTAGAGCTTGATGGTTATGAATCTCAGCCACCCCTTGGAGGCACCTGAACTACTCATGCCTGCAACTCCCCAACAGAGTTTGCAGAGACTGTCCTGGGATGTGACCTGTGCATTGGAACTTGCAGTTTCTCTCTGGGTGATTAGAAAGTGCAGCCAAGGCTCACACCTGTAATTCCAGCACTTTGGGAGGCCGAGGTGGGTGAATCACTTGAGGTCATGAGTTCCTGAGCAGCCTCACCAACAAGGTGAAACCCTGTCTCTACTAAAAATACGAAAATGTAAGCAGGCATGGTGGCAGGCATGT
>CAUYNB010058188.1:0-57073 GCA_963574225.1 Lagothrix lagotricha
AATGGTATCATCATCATCACCATCATTCCCAGCATCATTCTCACCATCATTGTCATCATCACTATCATGACCATCATTATCATCATTATCACCACCATCATCACCATTATTGTCACCATCACCATCATCATCATCACCATCACCATCATCACCATTACCATCATCATCATCACCATCACCATCATCACCATCACCATCACAGTCATCATCATCACCATCATCATCATCACCATCACCATCATCACCATCATCACCATCACCATCCTCACTATCATCACCATCACCATCCTCACCATCATCACCATCACCATCATCACCATCACCATCATCACCATCATCACCATCGCCATCCTCACCATCATCACCATCACCATCCTCACCATCATCACCATCACCATCATCACCATCACCATCATCACCATCGCCATCCTCACCATCATCACCATCACCATCCTCACCATCATCACCATCACCATCATCACCATCACCATCATCACCATCACCATCATCACCATCGTCATCATCGCCATTATGACCAGGACCATTGTCATCATTGCCATCATTATCATCACCGTCATCACCACCACCATCATCAAACATCACCATTATCTCCATCACCATCATTTTCATTATCAGCACACATAGATATTGAGTTTTATCACCACCACCATCATCAAACATCACCATTATCTCCATCACTATCATCTTCATTATCAGCACACATTGATATTTAATGTTATCACCACCACCATCATCAAACATCACCATTATCTCCATCACCATCATTTTCATTATCAGCACACACTGATATTGAGTGTTATCTAAACTATGAAGCACAGCTAGAATACAAGTAATCATTATTATGGCTGAGTTTCCTTGCTAACTGTCAACCCCTCTCTTGAAGTTAGTGTAATGCCTGGGAGTCACTTAACCATGAGCCCATATATCCACTCATTTCTTTATTCAACCAACATTTATTGAGAACCTTCTGAGTACCAGGCACTGGGGAAAGCACTAGGGACCCAGCTCTGAATAAAAAATGGACATAATTCTTGCCCTCATGGAGCTCACAGGCTAGAGGGGAGCCCAAGAGTACACAATTAAACCAATAAATCAATACCCTAATTACAGGTTGCTGTGTTATTTAATTACAAAGGATGATTAATGGCTCCTAGACTGGGAGGAACTTTTCAGAATGTGTACTGCTTTAAAGGTGACAGGCGCACTGCGTTCTTAAATCAACAGAGCATTGGCATGTAGTCAAACAGCCTGTCTTTGGGGTAAGGAGGAGGCCAAATTGGAAGCTGGTGAACCTGGCTTTGACTTTGGAGCCAAATATCACACACTTAAGAAACACAAATTCCAAGTGCCCCAATCACCTTACTGTAGTACTGTTGGGGAAGAAAGAAGGAAGAGAAAGAATGGAGTGCATCCTTAATTTTGGGTTGAGCTGCTTCATTTAACTTTCATGAAAAAGTATTAATCCCATTTAACATACAAGGAAACTGTGGTGCCAGGTGGGGAAGTCACCATGGTCATATAGCTAGGAGAGGCAGGGGAGGGAAAATACCCAGGTCTGCTGACTTAAGGGTGTCTGATTGTGACCATAATGCAACTCAGTTCCCTTTCCAGAGGATCATGAGTGTTTAGAGTCTGGTGATCAGCTCCCATGACTCCCTCCACAACCCCAACACACACAGACACACAAACATGCATCCTCCGGGGTGGTCACCAACCACCTCCTCCTCCACCTGGGAAAGAAGGAAGCCCTTGGACCTCCATAGTGGGAAAGACAAGAGCATGGATTCTGGCCTCAAATCTGGGCTTCAATGCAGCTCCGAGTCTCAGTTTCTGCATCCGTAGAGTGGAACCAATAGTTGTACCTGCCTTAGAGGGTGACTGTCAGGATTCAAGGAATAAATACATTCAGGTTTTTAGCAGATAGAAATAACAGCATTTGGGAGTGGTTATAGCCAACACTACAGCCAAAAGAGATGCACCAATATCTAATCAGAGAATGTGACAGCTTACTTTTGATAGAAACTGTGCCTTCAATGCCCTCTTAAGAATATTCCCTGAAGCAGAACTTTTCCCAAGAGGCTCTGATAGAGAAATCACTTAGTTGAGAATTTCTAGAATAGATGTTTCCTCCCAACCTAGTTTTTTTCTTTCCTCATAGCAACCTGTTATCATCCTTCCTTTTTCTACCACACTGTGGTATCTCACACTTACAGTTGTGTTTACTTGTCTATTCATTTCTTTGCCCCTGTTTATCTAATATTTTTCTGTAACCTCAGTTTCTAGCATCCTACGTAAAGAATACTGATGGAGTAAATAGATGACAGTGAAGCTGGAAAGAGGCTCCAATGAAGGCACTGGATCACACTTTGTGAGTTAGCATATAGCTGAAAAGTCACTTCTCAGAAGTATTCCAGGATTCCTTCCCTCTGCAGAGGGTCATCAAGGACTGTGAAAGGAATACAAAGTAAATCTTTCAGATCAGTTTGAACCTGCTCTACCACTTTTCAGCCTGAGATCATCTCTGAGCCTCAGTTTATTTATCTAGAAAATTGAACCTCTCTCTGAAGAAAACTCCCACCTTTACCAAACATTAGTCAGTCTCTTCCAAGACCTCTTCCCAACGAGGTCTTTTCCTTGACCTGCCATCCTTGGCCTGTGAAACTCAGGTTTAGCAAAAAAAAAATCCTGCTAAGCAAATTTAACAAGAATCTCCCCACTCTCAATGTCTAATAAAGTTCCTCTTAGCAATTTTCCATCCACTTATTCTCTCATCCTACCCACTGGCTATAAATTCCCAGATGCCCTTACTAGATTCAGAGTTGAGCTCAGTTCTGTGCTTAAGTCACTCTCCTCTATTGCAGTAACTTGAACAAAATCTATCTTGCTGTTTTTGCCAAGTGTCCAGTGTAATTTCTCTTTGATACCTCTCAAGATTAAATGAGAAGTTAGATAAACTGCCAAGCCCACAGCTGGACACTCAACTTATGTTAATAAATATTAGATGACTGAATCAATAGATGAATGGATGGGTGGATGGATAGATGGATGGATGGATGAATGGACTGATGGACAGGTGGATGGATGGGTGGATGAATGGATGAGTGGATGGATGAACAAACAATGCCCTCTGTTAAGACTTGCTCTATGGGTTTGAGGGTCCATTGGTGAACAAAACCACTTAAGGTCCTGGTACACAGAAAGCTCACAGTGTGGGTGGGAGTCAGACATTACTAGTCAAAGTAAGAGATAGACTAATGTAAGCTTTCAACCACAATAAGTGCATTGAACGAGAGGCACATGGCTAGAGGGCTCAGACACTACTTTCTGGAGGAGGCAAAGGCTGTTATGAACTCTGAAACACAAAAAGGAGCCTGATACTCAGGAGGGGAGGAGAGACTGCTCAAGCCAAGGGAAAGGCATGTGTGGATTTTTAAACAACCTTGTGTAAATATCAAGCTGATACGAAGCTGCAATCTTTATAGGTTAAGCATTGTCAAATATCATCAACTTCATATGGTTTAACTTTCTGGTCTCAGGACCCCTTTATCCTCTTAAGAATTATTAAGCACTCCTCAAAGCATTTGTGTAGGTGAAGTATAGCTCTAGATATTTACCACATTAGAAAATTGAGAACTTTTCTAGTATAAAACTGAGAAATATTTAAAACATGAAAATATACAAGATATACAAGCTCATCTTCCATTAATTGTCAAAGCAATGACATCATTCCATGTCACATCGCCTCTAGAAAGTAATTGGCACAGAGCAAATAATAGTATTTGTTGGAAAATTCCATTGTAAACTCATAGGAGAATAAGAGAGAGAACAAATGATATCTTAGCATTACAATACAAATAGTTTTTAACTCCTGAAAAGGTCTCAAAGTTACCCAGGAGTCCCACTTTAAAAAATGCTGGCTTAACCTAATAAATTCTGAGAACTTCTGCACATGTCCAATGTCAGAGTTAAAAGTGACCCATCTGCGCATAGTGCCTGGGCTTCTCCCACCCTCTGCCTTCCTGCAACAGCATATTAAAGCATAAGACGGCCATTGGGTCCCTGGGAGTTATCAAGAAGAAGAGGGAAGATCCAGTGGGAAGGGAACATGAGGCAATGCTGGGGATCCTTCCAAGGTGCTCATGGGAAATTCTGAGCATGGTTGTCATGTAAATAAGCTCAGTGCTGCCGTACGCCAGGATCACCATGTCGAATGTGGCAATGAGAAGGTCAAGATAATGTTCCCCCAGGGACAGCTTTCAAAGATCAAAGATGTTGACACAGAAACAGCCAAACAAGGGGGGCTTAAGTGTTAAGTCTTATCACTCCATTGATATGTCCTTTTTCAACTCCCATAAAAATAAGCATCATTGACTTTTTAATGGGGAAAAAAGAGAATTCGATGGAGAAAAGAGAAGAAAGTTTGCTGTTTTCAACATGATACTGTAATGCAGAGGCTACTCAACTAATGGGAAGTTCATTGTCTTCTCGATTCTATTGGTTCAGTGGCTAAGAGCTTTCTATCGACTGAACCTGGGCTCAGTTCCCGGCTGTGCCATTTTTCAGATACATCAATTCACCTTCAGAGCCTCAGTTTTCTTTCTTCAAAAAACAGGAAAGATAATGGTGCCTACCTCACAGATATGGTTTAGAACTGACCAAAATGTGTGGCACAAAGTGCCAAAGATATAATTTTTTAAATAGGAAGACAATTAAACATTGTAAGCCTTTAGTTTAAAAATTAGCTTGTACTTACAGAAAGTGATTTCACTTTTCTATTCATGGAAAAAACTCATATTCCCATGCAAAGTAATTTTACTTATTTGAAAAATAATTGATTTGGAGAATGTTATTAAAGAGGTGGTAGATGAGCACATTGGGGCTGAAGGTATTGTGCTCGTGACCAAGGTGACAAACCTTGAGATGAAGTATGCACAGTGCTCAGTTCTGTGTCTGACATATCCTAGCCACTGGAGACAGGATGGCTATGATTTTCTAAATGGTTTCCTGGAGATTGAAATGAGCACTTGGGTGAGGAAGCAACACTAGACAGAGCGCAGACACTGGGTGCAAGCCACAGGTTCAAATCCTGGTTCAGCTTCCCACCTGCTGTGGACATGGGAGCACCTCTCTACCGCTCTGAGCCCCTCCTGTGGTTTTGCTTCCACCAGAAGTGCTTTTGGAGAGAAGCATTCTAGTCGTAGTAGTTGACATGAATGATGATCTCAAGAAACACAGATACAGGGGTAGGGAAGTGAGACAGGGAAGGGAAGAAAGTCAATACAGAGTAGATCACCAACCAAATAACCACAGTGGACAACTGTAGCTCAGTCCCACTGGAGGACTCTGGGAGATGGCATAGAGCACGTGGTTCAGTTTTCCCGCCTGGGAAATTAGAATGTGATGCACCAATTCCCATGTAACTGAGAACTGCCCCAAGGCCATTAACACTCAAGCATTTCTGATATGTTCCGTGAAGGGGCTAAGCATGGCCCTGTGGCCAGTAGAAAGCTCCCACGCTGAGAGTCACAGGCATTTGTGTAGACATGAGTGCCAAAATGGGAGGGGCAGGTCCTGGCAGCATCTGTTACAGCCTCTGCTGCTGCATCCCCGCCTTCCTCCTCTCCGAAATGAGGATAATATCTATCCCCAAAGAGTGCTTTGAAAAAAATAATTTATGCCATGCATAAAAAATAATTTATGCTATGCCATGTATAGATTGTCTCTAGTACCTGGTTTGTTCATTTATTCAACAAATAATTATTGAGCCCCTACTCTGTGATACATCTGATACCCCAACATGCTATCGCCCCTCTCTCCATCCCTCATGTTTCTGCCTACATTTCAAGTGGAATGTTTTGCAGAAATCTTGAACACCATGGGGAATTGCAAGGGCAAAGAGAAGGGGAGAGAGTTCTTACAAGAGGTTTTCTCAACCACCCTTTCAGGTAGACCTCATGCCTCATGTGATTGGAGATATTCCAATGCCTCCCCTCCAACCTTCCTAATGTCACTGATACCCCTCTAGGTAAATGGCTGTCAGAAACCCAGAATTTCCCTCCATGAGGATGCCATGAAGCTGTATGTCTCCTTTGGAATTTAATCTGGGAATATTTTGCATGTCAGGGGAGGGAGATAAACAAAATAAAGCAAGTCTTCATCACAAAGAAAGACGGGTCAAGCTGCAAACATCTCTAATGTTGCTCTACCGCCCCGGCGTGAGCATCCCTTGGAATATCCCACTTGCTGCCACTCCCCTGATGAGGACTTGATCATCACTGGTTGGAACTGGGTCTGAGGAACAATGACTATATTCACAGAAATCCACTTTGTGGTTGTGGGATCCGTGTGACCTCCCCCCAGGGCTGAATTGTAGATGTCTGAAAATCTACAGGCAGTTGAACTTAAAGTTAGAAAAATGAACTCTTAATGTTGAACCTATGGGTTGGGAAGGTTGCTTTGAGGTCTTTCTTTCTTCTTTATTCTCTACTTACCACCGCTGTGACCTGGGGCATGCCACTTTAATTCTCAGAGACTTGGTGTTCCCACCTGTAAATTCACCATACATTGTTGCTCTCTCCCAGGGCTGTTGTGAGGATTCAATGAGAAAAGGAATACCGGAGAAGATGGATGAGAAAAAAAATGAAAAGAAAAGGAAGAAAAGAGAAAGAGGAGGAGAGGGAGGAGGAGGAGGAGCAAGAGAAGAAGGAGAAGAAGGCAGCCCTTATCACAAGGAGCCTGGCACACGGTAGATCTACAATAATTATTCGTTGTCCTCCCCTTTCCATAATGTGTGAATAGTAGAGCAAGCACTGTGAGAAGAGTCTTGGAAGTTTGAGTTCTAGTCCTGCCTAGGAAATGGCAATCCTCCCACTTTTCTGATCACAGTTCAGCATTGTTTCCTACCAGGTTCTCATGTCGAAGCTAGTCTGAATTCTCTTTTCAGGAAAGGAGGGGAAGCCATGAGGTGAATGAAGGAAGAAGGGAAAGAGGCAGAGAGAAAGGCAGAGGAGAAGAGGGGAGACAGACAGATAACCAGGAGGTGAGAGAAGAACCCCAAGTGAGCCCCCAATATGACTGGATCCCCTTCAACGCAGCAGCATCAACTGCAGAAAAGAAAAAAATAAAAAAAAAAAAAACCCAAAGGCTGTGGCTCTTCTGGAAGAGGCAGGCAGGCAGCCGCTAAATTAACGAGCTATTACCCAAGATGAAGGAAACAATTAGGACATTTAGCACCAGAGATAAAGCAAATACTCTTTCCATCAAAAAAATATTAAAGCTAATTCAATTGGAAAAGAGGCGATGGGGAGAGGGCTTGGAAGCCCAGGAACGGGAAGAAGGGCGGGCTGAGCAGTCTGCAGAAGAGAGAGATTTATCCAAACTCAAATACGTGCTGGGAGGGAGGGGCTCTGAAGGGGTCCCCAGCTGGGCTAGAATAAACAAGTCGATGTCGGCCTCTGTAAGTGAGAGGGTGATGGGCAAACCGCACTTCCCCCAGTTGGCGGACTTGAAATGAGTGATCGATAGGGCAACATCACCGAGCTAATTAAATCAGCACTCCATTGGGCTGATTTCTTCTTTATAGCCCAGGACCAGCCTCTGATAGGCAGGACCAGATGGCACTTGAAGGCCTGGCCCCATCTCTCGCCCCAACTGGATAGGTGAAGTTCTCCTGCCAGCCTGACCCTTTCCATGTCTGCCCTTACCCACCCAAGGCAGCATATTCTGCTGTTTGCAAATAATAATGATACAAATAATATTAAACAGCCTAACACTGGAAGGTCCAAGCATTGGACTTTGAGTTCAGTATTTTTTTTTTTTTTTTGACACAGAGTCTTGCTCTGTCACCCAGGCTGGAGTGCAATGGCATGATCTCAGCTCACTGCAACCTCCACCTCCCAGGTTCAAGAGATTTTCCTGCCTCGGCCTCCTGAATAGCTGGGATTACAGGTGCTTGCCACCATGGCTTGCTAATTTTTGTATTTTTAGTAGGAACAGGGTTTTAGCCTGTTGGCCAGGCTGGTCTTAAACTCCTGATCTCAGGGGATCAGCTTGCCTCAGCCTCCCAAAGTGCTGGGATTAGAGGTGTAAGTCACCATCCCGACTGAGTTCAGTTGTTTTTTAATCTCATTTTGTCCTCAAGATGACACTCTGTGGTGGGAACACTGATTACCACCATTTTACAGAGGAAGACACTGAGGGTCAGAGAAGTGAAGACATTGCCCAGAGTCACAGCTGCGGAGTGTTTGAGTCAGAATAAGAATCCAGGTCTCCTGGCATCCCAGTGAGAAGGCCTTGACCACTGATTCTGAGAAAGTCCAGCCAAATCTGCCATTTATTCATTCATTCTTGCCCACGTGTGTAACTATGAGCCAACCATTGGGCACGGCAGTGGGAAAAGAATGGGAAACTTGTTCTCAAACTAGAAGGAAAATACAGAAGAAAACAAGGTAACCAAGTAGCAAACGGACACTTAAAAAAATATAGTCAGTGGTCCATGGAGCCAAAGAGGACTGTGACCCAGAACAAAGGGGTGATCCTACAGAGAAAATCAGGGAAGGCTTCCGGGAGGAGACGATGTTCACAGCAAGGCACATAGGATAAGCAGAAGCCAGCCAGGTGGAAGGTGGAGGAGGTGTTTGTGAAGAGCCTAGGGTGAGAATGAGCGCAGAGTTTAGGGAATTCGCAGAATGGAGCCCTGAGCAGAATGACAGGCAGTGGTGAGCAGGGTCACATCCCAGACGTGCAGGAGCAACAGGGGTTGCCTCAGATCAGACAAGTGATTTTCTCAGAATAACAATGCAGATTCATGACTGCATGAGACCAGAGCCCAGGCCTCCTGATGCCCAGCCCAGAGCTCATGCCTCTGGCCACGCAGCCTCTCCTGCCAGATGGCAAGTGTTGCAGGAGTGGGCATCTTGTCTTTTGTGTTTGTTACTGTTTCCCAGCACTCAGTCCTAGATCTGGTACATACTAAGCATCCACTGACTGTTTGTTGAATTAATGAATGACACCAAAAGGAGGGCTGGAGAAGGATTTAACACCTACTAAGCACCTACTGTGTACACGGCACCATGATCATTACAATGGGACCAGAGCGATGAAAGGTCCTCCTCTTTTTTGTTTTTTATGGTAGTCTAGGTTCTGGGGTACATGTGCAGATCACACAAGATTGTTGCACAGGTACATTCATGGCAAGGTGGTTTGTTGCATTTAAAATGTCAAAGTGGGCAGGATGGAAAATGGTGATGTTAGTAAGCAGGTCCCTTAGAGTTCATGTGTCAGATTATGGTTTTGGAAATAGAAGAAAGTAGATGGATTTTAGAAACCCATGCATATTCTGTTTATTTTGTAATTACCCTTAGTGCCAAGAGTAATTTCTAATGTTATTATATTTCCAAAGAAGCTAAAATATGCATTATAGGCTTGCAATATGGTGAGCAATTGTTCTAGGTACTGAAAAGGTATCTTTAGCTAAGACATGGTTGATACTTGTCCCATGGAGTTTGGAGTTCAATGGGAGGGACATAGAGAAACAAAGAAGCTTTACATTATCTAGTGATAAGGACTATGGCATGCATAGGCACAGGGTACTAAGAACAGAGGAGTGGCAGTTTACAAAGCCAATTCATATATTTGGGAGAGAGGAATGCCTTTGAAGAAGATCCTGTCAGCATTGAAACTGAAGAAGAATATGAAATTAAATAAATTCATATGATGGAAGAAATCATGTATCATTTAAAAGAAATTCATGCAATGAGTAGGTAAGAGTAAGGACAAGATAGGGAGTACTGTGGGCATGTTCTAGATAGAAGGAACAGCATATACAAAGGCCTGAAGATGACAGAGATTGGTGTAGAACAAATGTTATTGTTTATGACAATCCACTGCTTACTGATACTTCCCAAATCAATCTATTGCATTATCTTATATAAAGATTTAGTGGTAATGAGATGGATGCAACAGGCTTAATTACAGTGAGGGAGGGCTAACTATAATAGCTGTGGAGAATAGTACATTATGACCAGGTTGCTCCAGCAGATAACATCTAATTTTCTTGCTGCTGAATCATGTAGGAACTGTGTTTTCTGGTTGGCATCCATAGAGCTGATGAATTGCTACTTTAACACTTTCAATATTTCACAGGGACTTGTGTATAGCATTTAGAACATCAGGTATATTACTTGTACCCTACAAATTGCAATGTGTTAATTTTATGGTGGTGGCAGGAAAAGGTAATTGCTGATGCTAGACAACCTCAGAAGTAGCCTACATTATTTTTAGTGGATTCCCCAAGGAGTTTTCTTTTAAAGAGGAAAAGCTGCAGCAGAATAATAAAAACCGTGTGACAGAGGTAGTAGACATGGAGAACAGAGAACAGAGATTCTAACTAAAAATTAAAGGCATTCCAAATGAAGAAACACACAATTGGCATACCAAGCTATTTTCATTACGGTCGATGTATAATATATTTTAATAGCTATAAAATAGATTGGGCCACTCTCTTATTTTTCAAAATTTCCCTGGTTCTTCTTTCATAAAATCATGGCAACTTTTAAAATTAAGTGCTTTAATTTCTTGGTAGCAACACTTTAAATAATTGTATAGTTTCTTTTCTTATTTTTATAATTTCCAAAACTGTTCTTCACAAAGACCTATTTATTTATCTCTATATATGCTTACTTACTATATAAAGAATATTTATTTAGACTCATAAAATGGGCAGACTTAATATTCATTACATATACATTATGTAAACAAGTTAACACTTTTGGTTATTGCCTGCATTGAAAAAAAGTTTAAAAAAAGAACTATAAAAATCAGTTAAATGCACTGACCTGAAAACATTGACATTTTTAACTTTCATATTTTAAAGCCCAGGAAACACAGTTCTTACATAGAACAGAAACACAGAGGAGGCCAAAAATGACTATTTAGCAAGAAGAATGAGAAATATTTTGACAGCAAGTACACATGACCTGTAATTGTCACACTTCATACTATATTTTTGTGCTATTATTAAATAGAATAATTCAAGTTTTTAACTAGTTTCTTTAAAATTGAGCTCCTTTTTGGTGAGAAACAATCCACCTTTCTCCATTTCTATGCAGTTTACGCACTCCAATCTTCCAGAAGAAGCCAATTTAAAATGGCAACTTTGGCGTTATAATAAACTTTACAGATACGTTCAGTGAATTGGAACCTCAAATTTATTCCTAAATATTTTCAGAATGGATCACAAATTTTTCATCCCCCTTTTTGCTTTTCAGATAGTGCAGCAACATAATTCATTAGATGGACTTCAGCTATTTGATTAATCGTGAAATTATTTCAGCCTTATTTTATCTGATTTACAAGGATAGGATTATTTTGCATTAATTATGAATAATAATTATGGTTTACCAAAAGTTTGTGTAAAAGAACTTCCTTCTGATCTACCATCTTCCCAAATGTCTTTTCAACAGAGTGAAGACTTCTATCTTGTGTCTGCGAGTCCTAGAACTGGGGTTGGCAAAAGCTTTGTCTATGGATAGTCCTGTCTCTTTAAGCCACTGAAAAGGGGCAGCTGCAGCTGCAGATGAAAGGATTGTATTTTCATGAGGACAGGACACTTGGCCTCTCAGTAGCCCTTTTGTGCAATGAGCAATGAGTAGTTTTGTCTTCACATATGAAGAGCATGCTTGTATGTTAGTATGTACATATGCACATGTGTTCATATGCCCAAGCATGAACACAATTAATCAAATATCGTGTTGAATTATTTCAAGGTCGGGGTATTTGTTGATTGAAACGGCACATGCATTCAGGGGAGTATATTTCCCACAGGGCCAGATCACAATGGCTAAAGAAGCTTGTTTTTCTGGTTTGGTTTTTGCATAGTGCATTCCTTCTCTTTTTAATTGGATCACTAGGGGGTTATTAACATTGCTCTAGTTGAGGAAATGGAAACCCAGTAGCCTAAAAAAGTCAAGACACTAAACAACCTAATTCATGGTAACATTTCTCTCTCTCTTTTCTTATTGGGCATGGGTGTATACATGTTTTGTGTGTGTGTGTTTCTGTGTGTGTGTGTGTGTGTGTGCAAGTGCACGTGCATGCATAAATGTGTGTGGTTCTGCACTAGAAAAGGTTTCAAAATTGCTAACCAGGATACTTGGACAAATATTTTACTTTCTCTACCCACTAGACTATTTATGCAGCTCCTGATGGCTCTATATTCTCATAGAGATTCTGCTGTTCTATCAAATCCAACGTTGCACAGAAAGTTATCTTGACACAAATTTATGAAGAGTTAAGGTAAAAATTTTGGCTTCTGTGGCTCCAGTGGCACGATTGGTTAGTGTGCAGTACTTATAAGAATTTTGGCTTATCACTAGGTGAAATTACAGATTCTTAACCCATGAATTTAACCAAGTCCCTTCCTTTCATTGAACAAAGTAAATAAATGACCTTTTAAGACCAATAATAAAAGAAGCTATAGCCTGTCTGCCTCCTCTTAAAGGGTCTTCTTGTAATATATCTGAGAAAAAGGAATAGATCCAAAGTGTGGCTACCTCTCTGCTCTTGCTTTCTTTCATCCATCCCTTCCAGGCCAGCCTAGGGCCTCTGCTACCTATGAACTGGTCACTTCTAAAATTTTAGGAACATCTCCTCCCTGAAAATGATACTTTGATCTCAGCAGTGTGATAACAATGGGAAGGCCGTATTCTTTCCCTTCTTTAAAATTCCTTGCTATGCCATCAGAACAAAGCTGGTGTTATTTGTGGTGGGCGAGGCAGAACTGAGGGAGAAGGAAGGAGAAAAATCAGAGTGCACTGAAGTCCAGCAGAAACAGTCCAGGGTAAACTTTGATGAGACAAGCCAGATACCCTTCCACTTCTGTGAAGGGAAGATATGTCCTTTGTTTTTCCTGTGGTTTAGGTTTAAACATATGCACAGATACATGCCAACATAAATATACACACATAAATACACACACAGACATGTCATATGGTTATTGGGCATATGAATTATGGCTAGTTCAAGTTGAGATATGCTATAAGTGTGAAACACACATAAGATTTGAACACTTAGTTTGAAAAAGTAAAATATTAATTTTATTTTGATCACATGTTGAAATAATATTTTGGATCTATTGAGTTAATAAATATTATTAAAATTAATTCATCTATATCTTTATTCTTTTAAATGTGGCTTCTAGAAAATTTAAGTTTATATATATAGCTTGCATTTTATTTCTGTTTTACAGTGCTGTGCTACAGAGCTATATTATGGAAGAAGATTTTCCTAACAACAACATAATTGGGAATTATTTCTGCAGTTAATCTTTATAAAAAGTAGTTGTAGTTACCATTTTCTTTCATTTCTACTACTTTCTGACCTTGTCAACAATGTACCTTAAAATAAGCTTTGAATTTGCAATTTCATCTTTACTTTAGATCAGATTAAAATTTTATGTGGCTAGGCTTTCTTCTCCTAAGTTCCTATAATCAGAGGAGTAAATACATAATTTATTTTTCCATTCTCCCCAGATAATCTTCCTGTGTTGGGTGGGATAGGGGTAGGGTGAATTGTTGAAATTTTCTCAGATTATTACTGTTCATTCTGTGTCAGCTTCTCCTCACAACTTAGCTCCTTTTGTTTCATATACATCCAAAAAGATATCGCCATCTCTATTTTAGGGATGGAAAAACTGAGGACAGTAGAGGCTTGTCTAAGGCCTATGGATTAGGGAGTGCTGGAATTGTAGTTTAGGAGCCAAGTCTTCATTCTGCACTGTGCTAAGTATCTTCAAGGCAGAAGAAATGCATTATGCATTTAACCTATGATCATAATATAAAGATCAATTAATTACTATTAATTTGCCTGTATATTGTGCATCATATGGATGATGATATATTTGGCATTTTGGTCAATAGAAAGAAACCTGATTCCTAAAACCATCAAAATAAGCATGTGAAATGGAAAAGGATTCTGTGTTCAAAGGCAGTAAGTATGAAAAAAATTCATACATAATTTGAAACAACGATTTTATAAACAATGAAATTAATTAAAAATCTTCAAAGTGAAAAATACTGTTATGTTTATTAGCCTGCTTTTGAAGTCAACCTTTCTTAACTTTTTGGAATTATTGACTTACTTGCATCTTTCCTAAGACCCTAGATCAGGCTTTCATCCAAATTTGTGTTTGCTCTATTTTCTAATATGCAAAGGGTCTAATTTATGAATATGCATGGCATGAATACTTGGTAAATCCTTGGTGAACATCTACCTTATTCCAGGCTTTGCGTTACGTGTTAGGAAGACAAATATGAACATGACATGATCCCTGCCTCCTAGTATTCAAAGTGTGGTAAGTGTCAGAAAGGGATATAGGAACAACTCATTGTGGTAAGTGCTGTGGTGAGCAGAGAGGTCCTTCGTGAACCATTGGAAGGAAACTTGGTAGGCAGAATTCTAAGACGGCTTCCAAACTTCCCACCTTCTGTTGGATACATCATGTATATACCCTTCTTTTTGAGTGTGGGAAGAACCAGTGAATATGATGGAACAGTGTTCTCATGAGTAGGTTACTAATGAATTGAGTTTTAAGTTAACCAAAGGGGAGATTATCCAGGTGGGACTGATGTAATCAGACCCCAGGGACTTGGTCTTTCCTGAAGTCAGAGATATTAAAGTGTGAGAGGATCTGTGGAGGAGGCCACATAACAAGGACCTGGGAGCAGCTTCTAGAAGCTGACAGCAGTCCCTGGTAGTCTGCTAACAAGACAATGGGATCACAACCCAACAACTCCAATGAAATAAATTCTACCACTGAGCTGAGGGAGGTTGGAAATAGATCTCTTCCCAATTGGGATTCGAGATAAAGACACAGCCTGTTGGCATCTTGATCTTGGCATCGTGAGATCCTGAGCAGAAGACCCAGTCATGCTGTGCATGGGCTTCTGACCTACAAAACTGTAAGCTATTAAATTATGTTGTTTTAAGCTGTTAACTGGTGGTAATTTGTTGGGCAGCCAATAGAAAACCAATACATGTCCCTAAGCCAGCATGGAAGATCAGTTGGGTCCAGGAAAGACTTCACAGGAAGAAAGAATTGTGAAACTGTATTTTGCTGGCTGGGTAGGAGTGAGGTGACAAATAACTAAGTTGCAAAGCACGGCTTAGGGGCAGAGTGTCTCATCCTTAACTACACACTGGAATTACCTGGGAATATTAAACATAACTGATGCTTTGGTTCCTCCTCTTGAGATTCTGCATGACTTGTCTGGGTAGTAGCTGGGCATTAGGAATTTAAAAATCTATTCAGCTGGTGCTAATTTGCAGCCAAAATTGAGAACCATGTTTTAGACAGAGTGAGAGTTTTGTTTAAGCAGCTACCCATTCCATTCCCACCATTTGCCCCAGCAACACTGAGCAGTAGCCCCAGTGTTGCTGGGGCAAATGGTAGAAATGTAGTGGTCAGTTGGTTAAAACAAAAATAAAAGTATAGACCAGATAGCAAACTTTAATTATTTAAGAAAATCAAATTTCAACTTAAGCTAGTAGTAAAACTTTCTAATAGAAACTTATCTGGTTAGAAAGTGATAGATGTGTGGTATGCTAGAGAATGAAAGGGCAAGAACTTTGGATGGGGGGAGTAGGGAATATTTGCAATTTTAAGAGTTAAATTTCAAGCTTATTTAACAGCATTGAATATAGTAGGTGCTCAATAAATGTTTAATGGATGAAAATTTTTAGGGGTACTCAAGAAGAAGCTGTGGAATTATCATACCTTGTGATCTGGGTGATCATACCCATAATCTTGTCTTTTAAGGCAAAATAGTTTCCCAAAAGATTAATCACATTTCTATTGATTGCCTTATTGCTGTAATCAGAAATGAGAAATCATCATTCATTTTGGTTACTATAAACTTGGTATGGCTAATACTGCCAACACAAAAGAAAAGTAGATCTTGGGTGACTTTAATACCTTTATAATGTCTAGCCCAAAAGAGAGCTCTATTAGAAGCTGAGTGACTAAGCTCTGGATATATAAGGAATAATTGAGAGATAAGAATGTTTTAGGTCAGGCACGGTGACTCACATCTGTAATCCCACTTCTTTCAGAGGCCAGTGCAGGCAAATCGCTTAAGTTCAGGAGTTCAAGATCAGCTGGGGCAACATGGCGAAATCCCATTTCTACAAAAAATGCAAAAATTAGCCAGGTGTGATGATGCATGCCTGTAGTCCCAGCTACTTGAGAGGCTGAGGTGGGGGAATGGCTTGAGTCCAGGAGGTCGAGGCTGCAATAAGCCATGTTTGCATCGCTATACTCAAGCCTGGGCGATAAAATCAGACCCTGTCTCAAAAGAAAAAAAAAAGTGTTTGAGCAAATTATGCCGAGTCTTTGCATAACTGGTGTTAGTGCATATAACTGGGGTCGGTTGAATGAACTACATTTTCTTTTTCATTTATTAAATGCTTACGCTGTGTCCAGTACTAGGCAATGAGCTCTACATTCATTATGAGATAGCATTTCATTTAATCTTCATCAAACCCACTGAGGTAGAGGTAAATATCTCTGTTTTACACATGGAGATTAGAAAAAACAAGGTCACATAGCTTCTAAGTAATAGAGCCGAGATTTATAATGAAATTTGTTGGATTCCAAAACTGTGACTTTGACAATGATGTGAGTAGTAGTCCAGTTTGGAAAGAGTTATACTAAAGACTAGGGAACTCATCTAATGTTGCAGAACACATTTGATCTTTAAATTTACTAGAGTGAAGAATTTTATTTCTATGAAATGAACTAATTGTCCTGTACATTTCTATTTCATGTAAAGTAATGATGTAAAAATCAGTTTAATTACTGAGTTAATATTTGGAAAATTTTTGAAGTATTAAAATATTTCAGTATAAATTTTTATTTTTAACTTTGGAAACAGGAACAAACATATGAGAGATTCATAATGTGAATCATCTAAAAGCAAGTTGTCAATTTTGTAACTAAGATGGCTGTCATGCCTAATACATTACATAAATATACATGTATAAATGATTTGATAAATAATTATCAGATTCATCTATTCAACATCTTTGCTCTATACATAATAAGCAATTCTTTCCAGATATATTTTCTTTGATATTTAAATGATTAAGTTTTGAAGTTTCATTATATAAATGAAAAAAAAATCTAAAACATGCTTTTGTCTGTCTGATTAACTCTTTTCAATGTAAACTCTCCAATATACAAGGATGCTACCTTTTAATGTGGTGGGCATTTAATTCTTTGGGCATAGAATACTCTCTGGGTAATATACTAAAAATAGTATAATGAATAATTCATTGCCTAAAAATTTGGATCACTTTATGTGTTTATAATACTCACGGTATAGCTGTAATAATTATGGTGCATCTTATGGTTATAATCATGTAATTATTGTTTCCATTTCACTTTTCAATTTGTTTAATTTGAATTTTGCCACAAACATTTTTCTGTTTAATTCTCCACAAGCTGTAAAGTTTTGTCCTAAGAAGTCACATGTGAATTGTGTAGAGGTGACTGGCAGAATGTGATATTAATAGGATATTGACTTGTTAGGTCTTAAAAAGCCAAAGGGAACATCCTTTGCAGCCCCTGCAGTGCACTGGAGGTTTGTTTCATTGATTGGTCTGTTTAACCCATCATCTCCAGGCATTTAAACAATGATATATGCTTGACAAACCTAATGTTTCATTTTTTATCTGGGGACCATGGAACAGAAGTTAAAGGAAAGAAAGACAAATGGACAGATATACAAGCAGAAAATGATGATAAATGTGAGAGGAAGAAAGAGACAAATATAACACAGACAAAAATTTGGATCAGTAAATTCTGGAGTCAGTAAGTGGACAACCTAACAGCAAATGTAATTCCCAAGAGGTGGCTAAAGAAAAGGAGTTAACATTTCTATTGTAAGCAAAACTCAGATTTAGATACAGAACATCCAGTAAACTAAATAAGATATCAAATATGTAATGGTTCCTTTTGAATGAGAGAGAGGAGAGATAGAGAGAAAAGGAGAGGAATAGAGAGAAGGGAGTGGGGAGAGAGAGAAAGAGAGGGAAAGAGGAGCCATTCTTTAAAGTGTTTTGGATACTTCTGTTAAGAGCAAGTCTAGGCACTTTATTTTACCCACTTTGCTTTGTAAACCTTTAAGGAGATGCCTGACATGAGAAATGCTTTCTTTTTTTCTTTAAATTTAGGTTTTTCTTTTGTAACCAAGTGGACACAAAGATACTTTAAAACAAGCTGCCTTGAGTTCATTAAGTCTTTTTCTGGTGTGATAGAGGATGGAACAAATAAAAATAAATAGATAGAAGGAAATATTGCCTCAAAGAGTAGTTATTCTGTGGGACTTGGTGTGATTAAAATTGTATCCTTAATATACTGTGCCCCTGGAAACAGAACAGTCACCCCCTGCCGTGTCTCAGGAACATAGGATGAGGGGAGTCTGTCAGGATAGCTAACAACACATTCAAGTCTCTTCATCTTCTGGGAAAGGCAAGACATTGAAGAATAAACAAAAATTGAGGATCAAGGGAGCCACATCTTCATTCACACTCTTTAGTATCTGGAATTTCTGTGATAAGTGATTCTTTAGATTTTGGGGTGTGTTCTACAAAAACATAATCTAGATTTAATCTGCTTCTGTTAACCATGACATCTGCAAAGTAACAGTATTTAAATGCTGAAAGTATACCATTTCTTTCTGAGCTCTTTTAAGAACTCCAGGGATATCACTGTATTAACAGATAGTTGCTTCCTATTTCTGTATGTGTTAGGTGTGGGGTAGAGGGTGGGGAGGGTAGAAGGGAATTATCAGAGAAAAGTTCTTGCCTCAAGAAGTAAAGAACTGAACTGAGTTGTTTAAGTGGAATTACATGGTATGTGTAGAGTTTTCATACTCTAGGACATAGAAGCAGGAAGAATAAGAATCTTGTGGGCAGGAGAGAACTTGGGCAGGGTCCTAAGTAACTGGGGAGGAAGAGAAAGCAACCATAGCTGGAAGAGATGCATGGAAAGGCAGAGAGTTTGGAACTGCTGTGGGCTTTGGTACCATCATTCCCTGAAAGGCATTGAGGGTCAGCATGTGCCTTCCACTAGCTCCTGGTTCAAGTCCCTGCTCCAGCAGGGGAAAACTATTGCATATATTCCTCACCTTTCTTCATCTGTAGATGTAGATACCAAAAACGTATCCTCAGTAGATATGAGCAACTATTATTTCAGAAGCCAATCATTCTGAAGTTAGAAAAATATAATGTGGTACAGAGTGATTGTAATTGATTTCAGAATTCATTTCTACGTCATAGAGGAAGCACACAAAAATATAAATACAAAATTTTAAGGCCATAATTCATCAACCAGTAAATCTGGAAGCTTCCTCTTGGCCCTCTGGCCTACCCCTTGACTTAATCCTTAATGCTATCTTGATCACCTCCTAGTTTGCTTGATGGGTATTCTTATATAAACATATACAGCCTTAAAATCATAAGAGTTCTTTGTTAAGATAAATGAAATCATAATGCTTTATCCAATTCAATGTTCTAGGACTTCATAATGTAGCACATCTAATCTATGTAGAAAAGTCACTAAAATGATTTGTTAACTCAATGAAAAAATTAGGCAAACATATTTGACTTCATTTACTTGCAGAAAATAAATGAGATTATAAACTGTCCATCTATCCATCCATCTATTCACCCATCCATCCATCCATCCATCTGTCCATCCACTCAAACATTTACTGGGTTCTGCGCCAAGTACTGAATACCTGATCATTCAAACACAGAAGCTCAATTAGAAGATGCACTTTTACACTGAGGCTAAAATAAAAAGGAATTGTGCCTTTAGATGAATGCTTAAGTAGAAGAGTTGAGATGATAAAGTTATCTCCCAATTATTTAAGATGGAGAAATTTGTCATTTTTCTTTATTTAAACTCTATTAGACATATGTATATGTATATATGGTTTCAATTTCCAAATAAGATTTTTTCAGGCTTCAGTAGAGTATCAGGTCAGTTCTCATTATGTAACAACAGTGTGAAACAATGATAGTAATGTTGAAATACAAACTTTGACATCTGGAACTAAGTGGTAAAATCATTGGTACTGAACATAGAAATAGGGAAATATTAAGCCATCAGCTTCACCTGGCATCTTTCATTAGACTCTAAATACAATTCTTCATTGGAATTTGCAACACTGCTTGTACTTCATCATATTACTTTTACGGGGGCCAACAGCCATGTAATTAGAATGTATTTTCAGTATTACATGCTTATTTGTAGCCTGAAGATTAGAAACCAATTGGATGTTATCATTTAATGGCAAATATAATTATCACAAAGCTTGTTCTCTGCATCTAAGAGTTTACATTTCAATGTTGCTACAGCCACATCATTATTTTTCAGTTAGCTTATATCTGTATTATTATTCAACAATTGTATTAATACAAGATGTAATAAGATCATTTTAGAGTCACTGTTCAAAAAGAATTAGCTATACATAAGAACTATACAGGAAATATTTTACATTATGGCATCTTCTATTTTGATACTAATTTCCAGTGCAAGTTATCACAATCATATAACTTGTTTCTTGGGAACATACATGGTGTGTATTCAATAATTTAAAGCTTGCTATAATAATACTAATCTTCCATGTGTTTGTATGGCAACACTTTTTTTCACTTAATTTTTTAATTCACAAAAATTAAACTTTATGTTATCCTAATTGGTTAGCAAGGAGAGAGATTAAGTGACTTTTTGAATCAGAGGGAATTTGAGATACAGAGGAGTTGTTCTCAGAATCCCAGGAACAAAGCTGGTATCTTATGAGTCATAAATACTGCTTAATACAGTTTGGTTGTGTCCACACCCAAATATCACCTTGAATTCCCATGTGTTATGGGAAGGACCCAGTGTGAGGTAATTGAATCACGGAGGCAGGTCTTTCCCATACTGTTCTCACGATAGTGAATAAGTCTCATGAGATCTGATGGTTCTATAAGGGGGAGTCTCCCCGCACAAACTCTCTCTCTTTGCCTGCTGTCATCCGTGTAAGACGTGACTTGCTCTTCCTTGCTTTCTGCCATGATTGTGAGGCTTCCCCAGCCATGTGAAACTGTAAATTCATTAAACCTCTTTTTATTGTAAATTACCCAGTCTTGGGTGTGTCTTTATATGCAGCATGCAAACAGACTAATACAATAAATTGGTACCAGGAGTGGGGTGCCACTGAAAAGATAACCAAAACTGTGAAAGCAACTTTAGAACTGGGTAATAGGCAGAGGTTTGGAGGCTCACAAGAAGACCAGGAAAATGTGGGAAAATTTGGAGCTCCCTTGTGACTTGTTGAATGGCTTTGATTAAAATGCTGATAATGAAATGGATGATGAAATCTAAGCTGAGGTGGTCTCAGATGGAAATGAGGAAATCACTGGGGACTGGAGCAAAGGTGACTCTTATTATGTTTTAGCAAAGAAACTAGCAGCATTTTGCCCCTGCCCTAGAGATTTGTGGAACTTTGAACTTGAGAGAGATGATTTAGGGTATCTAGAGGAAGTAATTTCTAAGCAGCGAAGCATTCACGATGTGACTTGGGTGCTGTTAAAGGCATTCAGTTTTAAAAAAGAAACAGAGCATGAAAGGTTGGAAAATTTGTAGCCTGACAATGCAATAGAAAAGAAAATCCCATTTTCTGAGGAGAAATTCAAACTGGCTGCAGAACTTTGCATAAGTAATGAGGAGCTGAATGTTAATCACCAAGACAATGGGAAAAATGTCTCCAGGGCGGTCAGAGACCTTTCTGGCAGCCCTTACCATCACAGACCGGAGGTTTAAGAGGACAAAATAGTTTTTTGGGTCAGGTCTAGGGCCCCCGTACTTTGTGTGCAGTCTAGGGGCTTGGTGCCCAGCGTCCCAGCCTCTCCAGCTGTGACTAAAAGGGGTCAAGGTACAGCTTGGGCTGTTGCTTCTGAGGGTGGAAGCCCCAAGCCTTGGCAGCTTCCACATGGTGTTGAGACCGAGTGCACAGAACTCAATAATTGAGGTTTGGGAAACTCTGCCTAGATTTCAGGAGATGTACAGAAATGCCTGGGTGCCCAGCAGAAGTTTGCTGCAGGGGTGGGGCCCTCATGAAGAACCTCTGCTAGGGCAGTGCAGAAGGGAAATGTGGGGTTGGAGTCCCAACACAGAGTCCCTACTGGGGCACCACTTAGTGGAGCTATGAGAAGAGGGACACTGTCTTCCAGAACCCAGAATGATAGATCTACTAACAGCTTGCACCAGGTGTCTGGAAAAGCCACAGACACTCAATGCTAGCCTATGAAAGCAGCTGGGAGGGAGGCTGTACCCTGCAAAACCAGAGGGGCAAAACTGCTCAAGGCCATGAGTAACCTACCTCTTGTATGAGCGTGTCCTGGATGTCAGACACAGAGTCAAAGGAGATCATTTTGGGCTTTAAGGTTTGACTGCCCTGCTGGATTTTGGACTTGGTTGGGGCCTATCGCTTCTTTGTTTTGGCAAATTTCTCCCATTTGGAATGGCTGTATTTACCCAATGCCTGTACCCCCAGTGTATCTAGGAAGTAACTAACTTAATTTTGATTTTATAGGCTCATAGGCAGAAGGGACTTGCTTTGTCTCAGATGAGACTTTGGACTGTGGACTTTTGAATTAATGCTGAAATGAGTTAAGACTTTGGGGGACTGTTGGGAAGACATGATGGATTTTGACATATGAGGATATGAGATTTGGCAGGGGCCAGGGGGCAGAATGATATGGTTTGGCTGTGTCCCCACCCAAATCTCATCTTGAATTCCCACATGTTGTGAGAGAGACCTGGTAGGAGGTAATTGAATCATGGGAGCTGGTCTTTCCCATGCTGTTCTTATTGAATAAGTTTCATAATATCTGATGGTTCTATAAGAGGGAGTTTCCCTGCACAAGCTCTCTCTTTGCCTGCTGCCCTCCATTTAAGACGTGACTTGCTTCTCCTTGCCTTCCCCCATGATTGTGAGGCTTCCCTAGCCATGTGAAACTGTAAGTCCATTAAACCCCTTTCTTTTGTAAATTGCTCAGTCTTGGGTATGTCTTTATCTGCAGCATGAAAATGGACTAATACAGTGTTCTTTTCACTAGTGTTGTGAAAGTTAAACAACATTGTGATCATAATTTGAAAGTAATCTCTAAAGATTCAATTATTTATTCATTCATGCTGTGAGTTGCCAAAAGGTATGCAATGGGCTTACTCAGGACAAAACTGGTTTTGCTGGGGAAGCTGCAAACTGAGATCAAAGTCATCCACTAGTCCACATGTTATCCAGAAGGCAGAAGTACCAAAAGAACAGGTGTTGGGAGGCACTAGAAAGATATTTCTGGAGTCAATGGGAGGAAGCACATGCTATACTAGATGACTTACCAATCTCTCTAGAGACCAGGGGTGGGTTGGTAAATAGTTAACAAATAGCTCTCCAGGGTGATCTAAGGCCCAATTTGTAGTATTTGTTGATTATTCTGATGTAAATTGTCCCACCAGGATTCATTTTAACCTACTAATGTGATATCCCTGCTTGTGGAGTTCATAAGGGACATGCAGTAGCATTATACAGTATTTCCATTATGTACATACAATGGATGTATGTAGCCTTACAAGCATAGATCATAGTAAAATGTAGAGTTACTAGGTGGCAATTTGTTCTGAATATTGATTGTCTTGTTTTATATAAATTAATTATAAGTTCATATAATTTTATTTTAAGTAATGGCTCTTTTGTGTATGTCAATTGGCTTGCAAAATAACAAAATTAAACAATTGCTTCTCTCCAGCTGGTGCTATAAGTTCAGCACACCATTGCTCTGGACCCTCACTTTCCAAAATGTAGAAAGATCTAGTTGCTTGTGCTCAGTATTAGTTTGCTAGGGCTGCCATAACCAAGTACCATAAACAACAGAAATTTATTGTCTCAGAAATAAATTTAAACTGAAATTTATTCTGTGGCTTAAACAACAGAAATTTATTGTCTCACAGTTTTGGAGGCTAAACGTCTGAGGTCAAGGTGTCAGCAGGGCTGGTTCTTCTGAAGGCTGTGAGGGAGAATTCATTCCACGCTTCTCTCCCAGCTTCTGGTGGCTTGCTAGCAATCTCTGGTGTTCCTTGGCTTGCGCATATATTACCTTGATCTCTGCTTTTCTGTTTACATGGCATTCTCCCGGTGCACATGTCTGTTTCTCTTCAAATTACCCCTTTTCATAAGGGCCTAGTATATTGGATTAGCTCCCATCCTAATGACCTTATCTGAGCTAAATACATCTGCAATGATCAATTTCAAAATAAGGTCACATTCTGAGGTGTTAAGGGTTAATACTTAAGTATTTTAATTTTGGTGGGGACACAAATCAACTTAAAACAGGTCCCCTGACTTTGAGAGTTTTCCATTTTCTCTGCTCAGAACATTACTATTTCCTTCATGAAATATATTGGTAGTATATACTAATTCTTCAGGCCTAGAGGCCCTTACCCATTCATCCAACAAAATTCCTACTCACCCATCAGGGCACAGCTCAAATTTCACCTCCCCTTTACACCTTTCTCTTACCCTTTTCTGTCCTCTTAACCCCCAAACCATGCCATCATGGTGGCAGACTTGCACTCCTCTGACCTATGTGGCATGTGGTATAGACTTCTGTTAGAGACAGTGTGACTTCATGGCTGAGTGCACGGCTGCTCTGAATTCAGAGCTGAGTTTGAATTATTGCTTCACCCCTTTTCTGGATAAGCCACATAACCTCTATGACATCTGTGTCTCCATTTCTAAAATGTGGGTAAAAAATTAACTCTCAGTGTTATTTAGAGGATTAAATGACAGATTAATGTAAAGATCATAGCATAATACCTGGTACAAACCAAAGGCTCAATAAATGTTGGCTGCTATGTTGGGAAAATACACTCTCTACAGGATGTGGTGTGCATGTGGTCTCTATGGATTATGTGTCTGTTGTTCACTACTAGGTGCTTAACTCCTAGAAGCCAGGGGCTGTGTCACATTCATCTTTACCTACTCACAAACACATAGCTTCTACTCGGTTAATGTTGGTTGAAGGAAACTACACATTTTTAATGATATTTTATGCTTATTACTGATGATAAAAGTCTCATTTCCTGACTCATAGTTATCTCTCCATTATATCCTGGCCTAGGAAGGACATGTGTCATTTAAAGCTGATCTGAGAGTTGAAGTACTTCAGCTATATTTCCATCAGTGTATAAACCCAAAGTCCAAAATATGACATGACTTCATACTGTGTTCTAATTAAACGTTTTATTTTGAGATAATTATAGATTCACATGAAGTTGCAAGAAATAACACAAAGGAATCCTACGTGTGTATTCTTTACCCACATTCCCAAATGGTAACATCTTGTGAAACTACAGTATAATATCACAACTAGCATATTTTCATTGATATAGTTAAAATATAGAACAATTCTATCATCACAAGGATTCCTCATATGGCATTCTTGGCCACTCCCATTTTTCTCCTACCAAATTATTTTATAGAATGATTTACCATTTTACATTCCTACCAGCAACTTAGGAGATCCAGTTTCTCTACATTCCTCTCAATATTGATATCATCATAATTTTTTTATTTTAGCCATATTTGTAGATGCGTAGAGATATCTCATTGTGGTTTTAATTTTTAATTCCATAATGGCTAATGATTGAACATTTTTTCATGAACTCATTTGCCATCTTTTCATTTTCTTCTGCGAAATGTCTCTTATCTTTTGCCAATTTTCTAATTGGATTGTTTGTTTTATTGCTGTTGAGTTTTTTTTTTTTTTTTTTTAGATTGTGTTTTGCTCCTGCTTACCAGGCTGGAGTGCCATGGTGCTATATCTTCTCACTGAAGCCTCTGCATCCTGGGTTCAAGCGATTCTCCTGCCTCAGCCTCCCGAGTAGCTTGGATTACAGGCATATGCCACCACACCCAGCTAATTTTGTATTTTTAGTAGAGACTGGATTTCTCCATGTTAGTCAGGCTGGTCTTGAACTCCCAAGATCAGGTGATCTGCCTACCTCTGCCTCCCAAAGTGCTGGGATTACAGGCATGAGCTACCATGCCCAGTTTATTGCTGTTGAGTTTTGAGGGCTCTTTATATATTCTAGCTACTAGTTCTTTTGTGGATATGTGGTTTACTATCTGTAGCTTGTCTTTTCATCTTCTCAACAGGTCTTAGGCAGAGCAATAGTTGTTAATTTTGATGAAGTCTGATTTATCAGTTTCTCCTTTTATAAGTTGTGATATGGGTATGAAGCTTAATAACTCTTTGCCTTGCCCTAGATTCTAAAGATTTTTCTCCTATATTTTAAATAGAAGCTTTATAGATTTTTGTTTGAAATTTAAGTATGTGATCTTTTCGGAGTAAATTGTTGTGTAAAGATATGAGACTTAGTTTGAGGGTTTGTGTGTGTGTGTGTGTGTGTGTGTGTGCGCCTATGTATGTTCAATTCTTTCACCACTATTTGTCAAAAAGTCTATCTTGCCTCTGTGGAATTGTGTTTGAATGTTTGTCAAAAATGAATTGGGCATATTTGCAGTGCTCTGTTTTCAGGTTATCTTTTAATCTATGCGTGTATCCCTTTGCCAATACCACATAGTCTTGATAACTGTAGTAATGTAATCTGTCTTGAGATTGCATAAACTGATTCTTCCTACTTTATTCTTTTTCAAGTGATTTTAGCTATTCTAGTTTCTTTCCCCTTTCATGATAATTTTTAGAGTGATTTTATCTATAGCTACAATACAGCTTATAAGAATTTTGATAAGAATTGCATTAGATCTGTATACAATTTGTGTGATATTGACATCTTTATTCTGTTAAAGCTTCTAATCCATAAACATGGTATGTTTCTCCATTTATATAAATCTTTGCTGTCTTTCAACAGTATTTTGTTATTTTCAGTATACATGTCCTGTGTATGTCTTAGATTTACATCTAAATACTCCTTTTTTGAGTGATTTAAAATTATAAATATATATATATATATTATGTTTTTTTGAGATGGACTCTCACTCTGTCACCCAGGCTGGAGTGCAGTGGCACAATCTTGGGTCACCACAACCTCCACCTCCTGGGTTCAAGCAATTCTCCTGCCTCAGCCTCCCAAGTAGCTGAGATTACAGGTATCTGCCACCACACCCGGCTAATTTTTTGTACTTTTAGTGGAGATGGGGTTTCACTCTGTTGGCCAGGCTGGTCTCAGACTCCTGACCTCATGATCCACCTGCCTCAGCCTCTCAAAGTGCTGAGATTACAGGCATGAGCCACCACGCCTGGCCAATATTTTATTTTTAATGTAATAATTTCACATTATGATATATAGAAATACAGTTAATTTTTGTATGTTTGTCTTATATGTTGTTGTCTTGCTGAACTCACTTATAACTTTTAGAAGTTTTTTGGTAGATTCCTTGGGATTTCATATTTTGATAATCATGTAATCTAAAAACAGGGAGAGGCCAGGCATGGTGGTTCATGCCTGTAATCCCAGCACTTTTGGATGACTGAGGCTGGCAGATCACTTGAGGCCAGGAGTTTGAGACCAGCCTGGGCAACATGACTTAACCCTGTCTTGACTAAAAATACAAAATATTAGCCAGGTGTGCTGGCACATGCTGGTAATCCCAGCTATTCAGGAATTTGAGGCATGAGAATCACTTGAACCCAAAAGTTGGAAGTTCCAGTGAGCTGAGACTGCACCACTACACTCTAGCCTGGGTGACAGAATGAGCCTGTATCTCAAAAAATATATAAAAATAAAAAATAAAATAACTAAAAATTGGAAGACCTGTATTTTGTCCTTTTTAAAATATGTTTGCCTTTTACTTCATTTTCTTGCCTTATTACACTGGTTAGAATTTCTAGATGGAATTTCCAGGCTCACCACATGAACTCCATTAATGTCACGGGAGAAGTCTCATTGCAACTGGTTAGGGTAGAAGCCTAGATTTCCCACTCAGCTTTTGCTAGTGAGATTGGGGTGAAAACATAGTTTTCTCTGTGGTGTTTGCAGAGAGCAGTTATTGTCCAAAGGTTTTATGTCTTGCTAGACTGGCCCTTTCCTAGTCCTTTGGATAGAGAAATCAAGTTTTTTGTGTGTGTGTGTGGCTTTTTCTGTCTACACCTGTTGACATATTCAGGTTGCTGACTCCTCTGGCATTTAATATGGGATACATGAGACAAAATGAAAACCCACTAAACTATTGCTATGTTGTTCCTTGGTCCTGGGATCATTAGGAGGTCTGCCTTTTCCTCTCTACTTTTCAGAATATTATGCTTGTTTTATATATAATTTCCAGAGTTTTAAATTGTGCTTAGCAGGGACAATAAGGTATGTCTACTTCTCCCTGGGAGTGGTAGTCCAACTTTACAGTTTTCAAGATAATGCACAATGCATACATTTTAAAGATTTACAAATGTTTGCTTAATTTTGTAAGTGGACAATCTTTAGTTCTTTTGACGAGTGTTATCTTGACATATTTTAGAACTTTTCATCTCAATTACAAGGGAAAAAGACTACCAAGATTACCAACGACAAGACAGTAAGAAAAATTTCTAAGATTCTAAGTTTCTGTAGTAAAAATATAATTAGAGTAATAGGTTAGATAATAACATATGACTTTTTATCAACCAAAGAGACACAAGTAAATATAAAATTTATGCTGTTGTGGGAACATATAATAATCATTGTGAGAGTGATAGTCTTGCTCTCTTTCCTGCACTTCAAATATAACTTCTTTAGAGATACAGAAGCAACAAAACATTTGGAATGAGACAACTGGGTTTGGATTGAGTTCTGCCTATTATTTGCTTTGAAACCTCAAGATAGTTTTTCAATATTTTCTTGTCTGTAAATCAGGATGGGGTTGGTTGTGAGGATTAACTAAGATAATGTACATAGAACTCCTAACAGTTGCCACTATACAGCAGCTACTCTACAAAGAGTAGGCCCTTTTCTTTAGTAGGATTAGAAGTTTATGTTGATTCAGGATGAATTGCATCTTATTGTCCTAGGCATATGTCTTTGTAATCTCTATCAGTTGCAAATAAAATGTGTATTAAGAAAAATACCAAAGAAAATTGCTTTTAAAAAGTTGGAAACAGAAGTTTAACCTACAGAGAAAAATAACGAGCCTGAGTCTCACTATTTAAAAATAATTTCATTGAATGTCTATGCAGAGAAGATGGAAAGGGAAGCAAAGTTCCTTTGTTAGGCATCTCTTGAGTAGGCCACATGGAAAACTTTAAAATCAATAACATTAATTCT
This sequence comes from Lagothrix lagotricha, assembly GCA_963574225.1. Taxonomy (NCBI): domain Eukaryota; kingdom Metazoa; phylum Chordata; class Mammalia; order Primates; family Atelidae; genus Lagothrix; species Lagothrix lagotricha. The sequence continues at coordinate 29,381 of CAUYNB010058188.1, forward strand.
ATTCTAACTCCCTTTTAAAACAATAATAAAAATTCTTTACATTTGTATACTGCTATACAGTTGACAAAGAGCTTTCACATACATTATCTCCTTTAAAAGAGACTGGAAGGCACATTTCCTGCCTGATTGATGTTTATGAATGTACTACTTTCCCCTGGGCTGCAGTCATCAATAGTCAATGAGAAGAAAGGCTGGCGTTTTTAGAAATGCTCTGCTGCCAGGTAACTGCATTAACTCTTCTACTGTTGAATAGGGCTAGGTATTAACTGTGCCACAGGATATCATCCATATCAACTAATGAATATTTGAATGCTTGTTCCATGTGGAGCAGTGTTTGAGACCCATTCCTCTCTGCTTGTCTAGTGTCCTCCCTCAGGATCTATATCCTCAATGAAGTTCTGTCTGATGGCTCTAGCCATTTCAGAAAAAACCTACACAGAGGATACTTCACTTAGTCCTAAAGAAAAAAAATGTAAAAAGTACATAAACAGGTAAGCTGTTATATGGAACAAGAGTTATACTCTTCTGATGACAGAAATTGATCCTATTTGTTGATGTCATGGGAGGAATATTTTGCTTTCATATAAGAACTTTCTATAATAAAAGTTAGGGTATACTAATGAGGTCTCTCTGTGGAACTATTTATCAGAAGTCTGGGATGGGACAGAAATCTCCTAGAAGGGCTTCCTGAACTCTGGGTATCTGGGGTGGGGGATTTCTAAGGACTCTTCCAATTCCAGGTTCTTTGCTTCCAATATTTTTTTGTTTTTTTTCATCCTCAAAGGAAACATTCCTTAATTTCCCTATATTTCTCTGTATTCCTCATGATTTCAAGCATGTTCACAGCCTGTTGACTAAAAACTGAGGCAAAAATAAACCAAAACAAAAACCACATTATGCTTTCTAGGAAAATCTGTAGGAGTGGAAGTTTAATAAACTGATGAATCAGCACCTCTGAGGCAGGACATCTCACTTTTACTTTGTTTTAAGGGCTATACGGAATTTCTCCATCTTATCCATTTTTAATCCCCATAAATGATGATGCTGTTGACATTTTCCCACCAAAACTCCTAAAGCTTCATCCTGAGCCCCAGGTTTCAACAGGGCGCTTTCAATCAGCTGCTGTAATATTGTAGAGGGAGGTCAGTCAACTCCCTGTCAAAGGACAGGGGATTCTCTCTGTAACTAATCCATGTCTCCACTTCAGAATCTGTCACTTGTGATGGCCAACTTCCAGGAATTAGTTTCAGAATTGGTCATATGCCTTTTGGTTGCAGGTGGCAGTAACCCAACCACATAGCTAAGAGCTATAAAGGAATTAATTCACTTGCTACTGGGAAGTGCTGGGAAGTGAAGCAGGCCTCAGTCACACTGAGTGTTATTTATTTATCATTAATTTAATGATAAATAATATGATAACATCATAAATAATGATAATATTTAATGATATAATGATAATATTTAATGATATTTAATGATATAATAATTCATGATAATATTAAATAATATTTAATGATATAAATAAGTAATAATATTTAATGATAAATAATATAAAATCATAAATAAATTTAATAATATGATAAATAACTAACAAATAATGTTAGTTATTTATCATTTTTTGATTATAACCTCGTTGTTCTGAAATAAAGTAAATATATGGATCAGAGATGAAGGAATTATCTTTAATTTCTGAAATTTAAACAAAGTTAAACTTTTTTAAAGTAATAGTTGTCATAATACTTCTGTATTTCTCTCATAACATTTAGCTAGAGGCTCAATGAGTGATAGTTGCCCATAGTGTTATAACAAAAGGCTCTTTGCTAACTGATAATGAAATAAGAGTAAGGTTGAGAAAGAAAGAAAAAGCATAAGCAAATCATTTCAAACCAAATGGTAAGATTAATTTTTGAGGAGGGTACTATGGACTACGGGAACGCAGGAAGGCCGTGCAGTAAGCAGAGCCACCATGTTGCATAACTTCAGAAATCACATGCACATTGTGGTCTGTAAGAATGGAGGGCATATGCAGTTACCACTCACATGGCTTCTTCATTCAGTAATATGAAATTGCTGATATTTAACAATTTTTGGTATACAAAAATAAAATGTGAGTGTGCCCCCTGGAACTGAGCCACATGGAGTCCTGCATGGGGAGGAAGGAAGAATCAGAGATTTCCTAGAGGCAGTTATATCTGACATGAGCCATGGAAGATGAGGAATAATCATTGCAGTGAACAAGTAGGGGAAGACATAGTCAAAGGGGATGAGAGATCTTAAGAACAGAGGTGTGACACAGCATTCTAAGGGGCAACCAGAAGAAATTCGTTGTCTCTGAGGGTACAGATGGAGGCAAATGAGATAGGACAAAAAGCTGAAAAAGTAGGCAAGGTTGAATTATTTAAATACTACAGAGACTATAGTCTTGAAGCATAATTACAAAGTGGCTACTGGGAAAGACACTAATTCTAGAATCTCAGACAATCCTGCATGTTACTGAATTAGATATTCCCTCCATCATGGCCTCTCTAACTTTTCAGCTTAAATCAGGTCTGCTCCCCCCGGCCCAATCTCTTTCATGGTAACTTAGTCTTTTATTTCATAGAACTGGCTATATTTTGAGATTAAAGTGTATATTTTTTGTATACTTGTTTAATGTCTGTCTTCCTTATTAGATTATAAATTATAGGAAGGCTGGAACCTTGTTTATTCTGTTTAGAATTGCCTATTCGATGCCTAGCCCAGTGCCTGAAAATAAATAGGGGCTCAATAAATATTAGTTGAAGCAATGCATGAGTAACAAATATGAATTTTTTGAAGTCTTCTATTCCCATACCAATTTCTCCCTGCTAGAAACACTTTAGAAAAGTCCACTGAAGGAGTCGATTGGAAAGCGATCTCTAGTGCTTGTCCCAATTACCTAATTCACATGAAAGGAGGCCCTTTAGCAGAAGTACCAGGTGCATGAGGGAGACAGCTTTTTTTCCTCCTGACTCCTGCGTGCTTTGGACCCAGTCTGTGTGACACCAGGTGACAAGTCAGGGTTGGGTACATGCCAGATCAGAGAGAGGTGGAGAGAAATGTGCATATTTTTCTTAATACACTACTTCAAGGCCTCTTAACTGGAGAGGAAGAGGATTGAGTGTTAGGGGTAGTAAGTTAAAAAGCATATTTTATATTTTTTACTAAACCCAAGGCTGTTTGTCATGGAGGGTCATCTGAGAGCCATGTTAGTTATGAGACTGCAGAGTGTGATTCAATTTGGCAGACATTTGGATATTGTAAGAAGTTGAATTAGATCTTGTAGTTCGTCTTTAGCCACCAAAGGGAGTGGAGATGTTGTTTGGCTCTGGCCTTTCAAAAACTAAGTATCTCCTTGCTATACCATAGTAACTAGTTTTTCACTTTAAAGCTGTAACACAAGTTTCCTCTTGTATCCAGTTTTGTAAATTATGTTCATATAACTTCAATAGAAAGGGAGAAACAAGCTTGAGAGACACACCACCATGACAATTCCTGCTCCTCTGAAATAGCCACCTCACTGTGACCAGAACCTGAGTTCCTAAGTACTTTTTCAAATTACATAAACTATCAACTTGCATGTAAACGGCATTTACCTATACTTTAAGTGTAGAAATCCACTTTCAGTGAAAGTGTTTAATATATGAAATGTTAAATATGAGATGAAGTGAGAGAAAAACCACCTAATTGTGGAGAGATACTTTTCACTCAAAAATACTTTTGGAGGGCTGATGTTGATGTGTACTCAAAGTATTTTAGGCCCAACCCTTGACATTCACAATGTCTCCTTTCTCCCCTAAATACAAAGTCAGATCATTGTCTCGGGTATTTGAAACAAAACATTTATTACTAACTTTAAGATGAGCAAATACCTATATTGAACAAAGAGTTTAGAGAAGAATCTTGTATTTGAAACCTTTGATAGGTCTTTAAATACTTCTAAGAGGTATCACATAAACATTTTTTTAAAGAAGCCTCCATCAGTGTTTCAGTAACTAGTTCTGGTTCTCATAGAGTTAGATTCAGTTTGATATTATCTGGAGCTATAAGTGGAAAATCAACTGGATTTTGGAGTACAAATTTGTAAAACTATTTAAAACAACGCTAGTATGCGCCTGCAAAGACCAGTGGAGAGAGCATCATCATCAATGCTTGGCCAAACCAGAAATCCAAGTGGAAGAGTCTACTAAATAAACCTTACTTGGGGCCAGTAAGTATTGTGAGAGTTAAGTATGGGGAAAATATAATTATTTGATTAGGCAGCCCTTAGTACTAGAGGTTACTTTAATCACCTATGAGAATTAAGATGGCTCCTTAAGTGGTAAACTAAACAGTTGGTAGTTATTCGGGCACCCAAAGTACAAATTTCACTAAGTAAACCTTTAAAAAGTAGACTCTTTTCTTCAGGAATTCTCAGACCACATCCTCATTCACAGAGTTTGAACAATCCATGACTACCCTAGGGACTGAGTGAGGAAAGGTCAAAACATCGTGTACCAGGGCTTATTTGTGGAACAAGAAGACCTGAGCCACCAGATGCATCTCATTATAACGTTAACTAGTCAGCCTACACTTCACTTGTATTGTGGTTAATTATAAGGTGCCTTTCAACACAATTTTTGGAATGTTTTACTTAATCTGTCTCTTTTGAAAAGCTGCTGGTTTAAGAAACTAACTACTTGTTGAGAAGGAAAGAAGCTAAAACTAAAGACATGCTTCCAGCAGAAGGATATTAGGGAGTCTATGATTTCTTTTTCATAAGAGTTTAAAAATGTAGCTGGGAGGTTTTTACTTTCATACTCTCTGAACTCAGCTGGGCAGTTCTACCAAGGTAGAGCACTTCCTTTCTCTGCAACCCTTATAACCCTTGGAGAGAAGCAAAAGAAGCCAGTGCTCCTAGGAAGGCAGGCTGGATTGGAAAGGGCTGCTGGGAGGGGAGAGCAATTAACTCTCTCCCTCAACTGTGGAGAACCAGGTTTTTCTTGATCTCACTGTAGACTTCAGCCAGTGGCCAGGATTCTTTACAGTGAGTGAAATGGAAAGTGATGCTGCAATACCAGAGAGGAGACCCGCCCTGGTCTGGCATTCATAGTGAGAGAACTTTCATAATGAGGCCTGTGGATAAAGGACTGAGATCCTTTACAGTAGAGGGAAGTGCAAATAGGGTGCGTCTGAGCTGATCTCTTGGAGCCACTTCACCTCTGAACAGGTTCGGAGCTTTCAAGCCCCTTGAAGTTTTAAAAAGGCACTGATTTCAGCATGAGATGTTTGCGGCACTGTGCTCAGCTGGAATGAAATGAAGGGGAGGAAAAGTAGCTTCTTTCTTGCATTCAGAAAGCAGAGGCCAATTGAATGGATTCTACTCAAACTGATTGCGTTTGTAGTTTTTGAAAAGGAGAAAAAAAAGCTAAGAAGTTTAAATCCTATTCACTAAGTTCACAAAAACAAAACCTGGTCACAGAAGGACTCTGAGAAGTGCACACATCCTTACAAGAGATGGACAATTTAAAACAAGCTTCATTAAATAAGTCCCTTTCAAACTGGCTTCTTAGTATAATTCAGTAGTTCATACTTCTCTGCCTTATTTTAAGGGGATCTTTCCTGTAGCTAGTTGAAATCAACTGTTCTACATGATTTTTAAAATTTGCAAGAATTGATTGATTCATTAAAAAACAAAAATCTTTTCATATTTCCTCTTTAGAGAATGGACTATGTATCTCCCATTCAATTGCCAAGTACTACTGTGCTGTATAACAGGGAACCCAACAATAGCGTTGAAAAGTGAAATCTGGTTATTTTTTATTTGTTTGCTCATCCTGCTTATCTGACATCTCCACTTGGTCAAGATGCACAGAAAACTGACAGGAGCTCTTGTAGGCCTCTCTTCCATTCACTTACCCTTTGCTTATGCAAAACATTATGCATTTATCCATCCCTTTAATTCATGCAATGCTTTAAAGCTTATTCAGCTACCTGAATCTTATCTGCCTGCTTTAGCATTTTTGGTCTTGGTCTGAAGGCCTCTAGAGGTCAGGAAATTGGATATTACATCACTTTGTACAGGACCTGGGAGAGCACCATATACAGCCCGGTGCTTAACAAAAGCTTTTAGATAATGATGACAGTAGTAAGGGAATGCCCTCCTTCTGCATATGAGGAATCTTGTAAAAAATGGGTCAAATGTGAAGGATATTGTATGTTGGAATGTGCATTTTAGGTGATGCACTGGCTAGTTTAGGCTATTGAGTTACTTGCTTGGTGCCCAGGAACAGGACTACATTTAGTTAAGTGATCCAAAAGTGTCATTAGGCTGTTTAATTAATGGAGAGAAGAATTTCCAGTTTTATCTTATTTTTAATCATGTAAAATAAACGGGACACTGAATGGCACTTAATATTGTCAATTAGAAGTTTATATTTTAAAATCGTATTTAAACATATTTTTGTAGACAACAGCTCCATGATGTGTGAATTTGCAGAGGTGGTGGTTTTCCATTTTTATCTCCATTTATGGATTAAGATAATTATTTCCAAGAAACTGAATGAAGTTGGAAATATCCCATGCTAGAATCACCCAGGGAGCTAAGTTTAGAGGTGAGACTAGCTTACCTCTGATCGTACACATTCCATGAGCCCTATGCCATTAGTTAAATTATAGAATAGCATCTATGATACTTGGTTATTTTTATTTTCTATCCCCGTCATTCTTAAATTACATTTAGATAATGCTGTTACCCAAGTATTTTCTTGCATACAGGCAGCAAGCCACCCTGAAGAAAACCCAGAGCTTTCCATAAACAGTGGTATATGTGCTGTGGGAGTGTCCCCTGTATGATGCTTCAAGAAATATCATTACAGGAAATAATGAACAGCTGGCGAAAATCAGGGTTCTTGCAATACTTATACTACTGAAAGATGCATAATATAGGAATATAGGAGGTACATACCACATCCCCACATGAGCCAAATCTGCTTTCTTCTTCAAATTTGTGGAAATTGATTCCCAAACCTAGCTGCTGCTGTCACTCTTTTCCTCCTCTTCCTCTTTTTCCTTTCTTCTTCCTCCTCTTTCATATTACTAAAATGGCTGACTTGGCTGATATTTCAAACCTAGATTTGGAAGAAAACTTAGGCATCTGCATCTCTAGGCCTACGTTACCAAAACATTTTTGCCTGTAACTCTTATTGTTCCAAGTAAGTGCAAGTCAATTATGTTCTCTTCAAGGCAAATGGTGCAGTTTGTCTTATGAGCTTCAGCTTTCTCTGTCCTTTCTCTTTTCTAATGATTACTCCAACATCTTCATACTTTAATTGCCCCAGTTAACTTATACTTTTTGATTAAAGTAAAATCTTTGATAGTAAACATTTTACCTTGAGAGGGTGCTTAATTTGTCATATTTTTTTCTCTGGTGGAAGAATAATGATTTCTCCCACTCTTGCCCCAGTTACAGGGAGTTTAATCATCAATAAGTAGCATGGAGTTGTTTTGGGGGTGCAGGTGGAAGGGTGGCAGTGGAAGTGAAACTACATGTTTAACCATGAAGGTAAGTTAGACTTAACTTTTTAGGCAAAACAGGTGTGCTTTAGTTGAGGGGGAATGGATCAACTGGGACGATCAAGATTTCTATCTGCCCCGGTGGCTCCCTTTTCCCCTGAGGAGGATGAATCCTAGGTTGACTCCACTGAGCTGCTGGCAGATGTGAATCCAACAGGCTCCTTCTTATTTCTGTGAATCATGGGTTTCATTTGACTGGCCCTGGAAGTTAGATATGTCATGGTATCTCTTCATGAGCACAGGGCAAAAGAGGGTGGCTCCTGTCTTAGCAGGAAAGACAGTAAGGAAATGCTCATGCCAAATTGTCTTTCAAGCCAACCAGATTAAAGATATTTGATTGAATAATAATAGATATACAGAAAGTTCTATGCATAATGGTCAAACGAAATGTAAGAAAATTCTTTTAACTTCTATGGCATTTGCCCAAGAAGTCCGAAGGAACTGAAAAGAACTCTAGTCTAGAGAAATAATAGCCGACACTTGATTGGAGATGATAACATCGTATAGGAGGAGTCCTATTAGTAATGAAATAAAATGAAATAAAATAAAAAGAAAAATTCTTTTTCAATAATATTCTCTGTCTCTAGTGAATGACAATGTGCTTAGAAGCATTACATTTATCTTTATGTTCTCCTTGAGATTTTGGTGTAAGTCTGACTCAAGTTATCTAATATATCTCACTGGATGGTTTCCAACAGAAAAAAAGCTTCGCATTATGACTGTTTTTCATCTATCTTTTAAAAAGATACAATTATTAATTTTTTTAATGACAGATTTTTAAAAGCAGTTTTAGGGTCACAGTAAAAATGAGTGAAAGGTACAGATATTTTCCATATACCTCCTATTCCCACCCTTGAATAATATCCCTTATCATCAACATCTTCCACCAGAGTGGTGCATTTGTTACAACTGATGAACCTACATTGACACACCATTATCACCTCAAATTCATAGGATGATATATAAGGGTTCACCCTTGGTATTGTACATTCTGTGGATTTGGACAAATATTAATGACATGTTTTCATTATGATAGTATCACATAGGGTCTTTTCACTCTCCTAAAAATCTGTGTTTTGTGTGTTCATCCTTTCTTCCCCTGCTAAACTCCAGCAACCAATGATCTTTTTCCTGTCTGTGTAGTTTTGCTTTTTCCAGAATGTCTATAGTTGGAATCATTATAGTATGTAGTCTTTTCAGATTGACTTCTTTCACTTAGTAAGAAGTATTTAAATTTCCTCCATTTTTTCTTCCATGGATTGCTAGTTCACTTTTTTTTAGTGCTAATAATCCATTGTTTGGATGTACTCCAGTTTACTTACTGGCTTTGGCAATTATGAATAAAGCTGCTATAAACATCTATGTGCAGGTTTTTGTATAAACATAAGTTTTTAACTCCCCTGGGTAAACAAATACTAAAGAGTACAATTACTGGATCATACGGTAAGAGTATGTTTAGTTTTGAAAGAAACCACCAAACTGTCTTCCAAAATGCCTATACCATTTTGCACTCTCACCAGCAAGGAGTGAAAGTCCCTGTTATTCCACATTCTTGCTAACATTTGGTGTTGTCAGTGTTCTGGATTTTGGCCATTCCAATAAGTATGAGGTGGTATCGTATTGTTTTTTTAATTTGCATTTCCCTAATGACATATACATTGGAGCCATCTTTTCATATGCTTATTTGACATCTTTAGTGAGGTGTCTGTTAAGGTCTTTGGCTCATTTTTTAATTATTTGTTTTCTTGTTGTTGAGTTTTAGAATTTTATGTATGTTTTGGATAACAGTCCCTCATCAGACATGTCTTTTGCAAATATTTTCTCTCAGTTTATGGTTTATCTTTTTATTCTCTTGACAGTGTATTTTGCAGGGCAGAAAATTTTAATTTTACTGAAGTCCAGCTTATCAATCTTTTTCTTTCATAGATCATGTCTTTGCTATTGTATCTAAAAAGCTATTGCCATACCCAAGGTTATATAGATTTTCTCCTATGTTATCTTCTAGAATTTATATTGTTTTCCATTTTGCATTTAGGTCTGTGATTCAATTTAAATTAATTTTTGTGAAGGGAATAAGATATGTGTCTAGATTTATCTTTTTTTCAGTGTGGGTATCTAGTTGTTATAGTGCCATTTGCTAAAAAGACTATCTTTGCTCCATTGTCTTGCCTTTTTCCCTTGTTGAAAATCAGTTGACTACATGTATATGGGTCTATTTCTGGACTCTTGAGTCTGTTTCATTTATTTATTTGTCTAGTCTTTCACCAATACCACATTGTCTTGCTTACTGTAGCTTTGTAGTAAGTTTTGAAGCTGGGTAGTATCAGTCTTCCAACTTTATTCTCCTCCTTCAATATTGTGTTGGCTATTCTGTGTCTTCTACTATTTTTATTTTTTAGAAAGTTTATATATATACTTAAACAATCATACATACATTTGACTTTGGATAGCTTTTTCACAGAATATTTTCCCTAATAACTAAAAATCTCTTACCTATATTATTGCAATAGCTTCCTAATTGGTCTCCCTGCTCTCACTGTTGTCCACAAACAAAATAAAAATTCTTCAAACATTTTAATTAGATCATGCCTTTGGCTAAAACCATGAAACTCAAAGGTAAAACCTTTTGATGGCCTACAACACCTTGAATATCTGCCCACCATTACCTCCATGATCTTAACACACACAACTTTTTGCTTCCGTCTCTCTAGTCCAGCACACAAGCCCCTTACTTTTATCATTTCTCAAACCGGTGTGCTCTAACCTTAAGGCGTTTGCATTGGCTGCTCCCTCTGGCTCTAACACTCTTCCCCTAGAGCTCTTTGTGGCTCATTCTTTCACTCCTTTAATTCATTGCTCAAATATCACCTTTTAAGGATGTCTTTCACTATTGCCTCACTTTCTACTCTCCCACTTCCCAAACCCAGTCTTCCTTAGACTGTTCTGCTTTTCCTTTTTTCCTCATAGCACTTGGCACCTTCTATCACACTACGTCATGTATATTTACCTCTTTCTTATGTTTCTTATTTACTTCTCCTTCCTCTACACTGTCACGAACAAGCTACAACAGTGTTTTTCTAGTCTTTTTTGTCCAATGATATATCCAACAGTCTAGTTCCTGGCACACAGATACTTAATCAATGTTTGAATGAATACATATAATACATACGAATTTCTACTTGGTAAAGAAAGCAATGAACATTGAGATTAAAAGCATGCACAATATCCCAGGAATTTTGATATGGAATATTCAAGATAGACACATATCATAATTAAGGTATTGAACTTCCAGGACTAAAAAACAGATTGTTTATACATATAAGTAGGTGAAGCCAATCACCTACTATGGCTTAGAAAGCAGCCAGTTTTCAGATTTCTTCACAGGAATATTCAATGCCAGATACAATTGGTGCTATTTCTACAAAATTTTATAGGAAAGAAAGCAAGCTAAGATGTTAATAGAGAAAAAGGCAACAAGCAGACATTCTCAAACATAAAAAAACTCATGGAATATAGCACTCTTAAGTCCCTGAAAAAATGTTTGACAATAAATTCTAGCCAATTAAGAGATAAATCAAAATAAAGAACTTGGGAATTGAGAAGCTGTAATAAGAAGGACTGATGGTGTTTGAATCCATTTAAATATAGAATTAAGACTAAACAACTGAGGGAATTATTACTATAGAACAAAATGTGAATGTTATTAATCAGAACAATGTAAAATTAGTAGTATAAAGATAAATTAAAAGTGTGGGCAAGGAAGATATTCTCAGATTTCTAAGCAGGAGGCTACTGATATTGTCTGATATTGAAATATGTAAAAAAACACTAATGTCCAGCTCTTACTGTTTTCCACATCCCCCCTCCAACCCTTTCAAGCTTAGAGACAATTCTACGTCTCATGGTGAGGAACCACTTATTTGAAAATCAACAATTTCTTTCGTTTTGCTTCAGTTTTTCTTTTTACTATTAAAGTAAAATTAAATTTAATAAATGTTATTTAAAATAATAGCTAATATAATCTCATTTTAGTGAAAAGCAATGTGATCAATCTCTACCTATCTACCTACTTATTATTTTCATCTTTATCTGTTTATAATATCTAATAAGATCTGAAACTGTTTTTACCTAGTGTAATGGTAGTCATTTTTGGATAGTAGAATTTGGAAGTGGATTTTTATTTACTTCTTTGTACATTTCTGCATTAAATACTTTTTAGTGAGCATTACCATTCTTTAAAAAAGGACAACTTAAGGGAAATTGTGAAGTTTACTATCTACACCCGCCGTGAAAAACATCTGCAAGAAAATAAGGTGACATATTAACAGTAATTAATATTATGTGTACAAAATATAGATAATTGGTTTATTCCATCTTTATACCTTTCTGTGTTTAAAAAAAAAAAACACGACGTCTTGTCCTCATTTTTTTCTCATGGCTTCATGCCAGAAAGCAAACAACTTGTAACCCTTTCAGATGTTTCTTCTGATACCTACCTACATGTGTTTATACCACTTTCTTGATTTTAGACATCATTTATTTATTTCCCAGTTTTGCAGTGGAGCCTTTACCTTCTGTATATGTTTTTTTCCCTTACTCCTACCACAATTTTGTCTTCCACCTCCCTCGAATGTAGTTGTATTGAATCTTTTGTTAAATAGAAATAGTGTTTACATTACAATGACTACATTCATATTTTATATTTGAGTCATTAGGGTGCTCTGGTATTTCTTTCCCTCACATGACCCTTTGTTATTCCTGGAGTTAATAATTGCTTCATTTTAATAGTTTGTTTAATTTTATACATACTTATCCCCATTTTCCCCAATGCTTTAATAGATGAATCAAATGCCTAGGAATAATTGTTCCAAAGCTCAAGCATATTGTCTTTGAATTACATGTCTGTATTTGTTAGTCATCCAATTTCTTGCTCCAAGGTAGACTGTTTGCTCTCTGAAAAACCCCTTCACAAGTCTCTTGTATTACATCCCTCTTTCTTGGCTCCGGTATCTCCCTTTCATAAAGATATTCTTAATTTTCGTGGAATACTTACTTCAGTCCCTTCCTGAAAAAAAGTTTTAGAGCTGCATACTTACAATTGCCTTTATTCTGCTCTCACACTTGCTTAGTAGTTTGCCTGGGCATACAATTCTAGAATGAAAATAATTTCATTCCAAATTATGAGGTGAATGTGCCAATCTCTTGGGGCCTTTAATGGTGATATTTAAAGTCAGATGTGAGTCAGATGACTGAGCCTTTGTAGTGTACCATCTCAGGTACAGATTCTATCTCTCCAGAAGATTTTAGGATCTTCTCTTTATTCTCATTGTTTTGAAAATATGTGATCATATGCCCTGGTCGGGGACTCCATACTGATTCAGAGAACTGAGCATAAGCAAGCCCTTTTAATCTTGATGCCCTGTCCCTGTGTTAGAAAAACTTCCTCGTACTTTTCTTCCATTACATGTCTTTCTGAAACTTCTCTTTCTAGAACTCCTAGTTTCCAACATTGAACTTAGTGAATTGATTGTCAAAATTCTTTATCTTCACTTTTCCATTGCACAGCTCTTCTTTTGTGTGTTTGTTTATTCTCTGCAGGATGTTCTCAACTTTATCTTCTGTCCATTCAATTGAATTTCTAGTTTCTTCATCCACGTATTTAATTTTCAAAATCACTTTCATATTCTCTTATTTTTCTGATAGAAGTAACACCCTATTTGTATTTTATAAATGCACATTTATTCTTTTATGTTTACATATGTTAATTACAGGTTTTAAGGTATCCTTTCTTCTTCCTATACTATCTCTGACTCTTCTGAATTCTTCTTTTCTGTTTGTGTGTTCTGGCCCCTTTATTTCATTTTGGAGAATTTCTCAAATGTTTAGTGATCCTTGGCTTTCTCAGATATTTAAAACCACGTCTAAAGAGCCGATAAGAGACTACATGTGTGAGTGAGCTTATTTTCTTTAATGTTGAGTGATAATGTTTATTTAATATTGGGCAAATAGGTTTTTGTTACATGTGGAAGCCCCAGATGTGAGTTCTGTAGGCCTTTTTCTCAGGCTCTTTGCTTCTCAAAAGAAAGTTGTTTTAATCCACGTGGAGATGGTTTTATATTTGGCTGCTAATAGAATAGTAGAAAAGAAGTGGGCTGGAGACTTTACCTTTTAGGATTCATATTTTGTATACTCTTTTCGTTTTCTTATATGGTGTTTTGCTCCTGCTTTTCATTGTGCCTGGTATTTCTGAGTCCAGACCACCTCAGGGACAGTTTCTCTAAATAATAAAATTCCAGTCTCCCACAGAGTAGGTGAAGAGTCTAGCTGCTAAGGGACCTTGAGGTCTCTATGTCTATTATGCAAACCTGAATCCATCCCCTTATCTTTATTCTTCCTCAGTATCTGGTACCTTAAAATCCTCAGACATTCTGGGTTAAATGAAGAAAAACCTCCTTGCTTTTCATAGACATTTCCCTCTTCAGCTCCAGGTTCCTTTTGCTTCCTCCACCAGGCCAGGTTACCTTCCACTTTTCACGTGCTTTTCATCTTTCCAACTTCGTTGACATCTAGTCCTGTATTGTCTCCTTTTCCATTGTCTTTCCTACTCGTGTTCCATGTTTATTCCCGCTGTATCTTTTAGAAATATTTTAGAAGAGTAGATCAAACCATTACATATAAAAGAGGGTGCCTATAAGTATCAACTTAAAAATGATTTACTTATCTTCTATTCAATTTGAGGAGCCTTAAAATTAAAGCACTATTAGAAGAAGAAGAAGAAGAAAAATGAACCTGTCAAAAAAATTAGATCCAAGAAGTAAAAAGGAAGAAAGAAAGCCAAACTTGATGATAATCTAACTGAAAAAGAGCTGTGGCAATTGACTGAATAACTTGTTTCCAGACCGTTAGTCACCAGTCCAAAGAGAAAAACATCTTCACCATTTGTACAACTTCTGTTGCTCAAAGAAAGGAAGAACACTTTGTCACCAGGAGGTAAAACATTCTGGCCCTAAGCTTTGAGAGTAATACGTTTATATCCAATCCATTCATCATTTTACTGGTAGAAAGAGCTTTCATTCCTACAAATCTGATTATGCTATTCTTTTGCTTAAAACCTTTCCTTGGCTCCCATTGCCCTTGACATGAAATCTAAGCAGCATGTGCTCCCTGTTTGTTCTCATGCCTCCCTCTCCAGCCTCCTCTCCTGCACCTTCATGGGCCATATGCCACGTACTATCACATTGAACTCTTTCAGTGCCTAAATGAGTCACGCTCACCCCTTCCCCCAGCCTTTGGAACTCACTTTTCTTCCTTTAGCCTATCCACTTGCCTAATTCTTCATCCTTCAAGGCTCACTCAACTTTGTCTTTCTCTAAAATCTTCCCTTGTTCCAACTTCTCCCCTGGAGGTGAGTGTGCTGCCCGTTGCTGTTTCCTTGACCCCTTGTGCATACTTTATCATAACACGTAACACATTATCGAAACTGTTGGTTTACTCCTCTCTGTCTCTCTCTTCTCTTCCCTTAGTCCGTACACTGATTAAGTGACACGGTGTGTTCATCTCTGGCACTGCATTATCTCCTGGCACATAGTAGGCATTTAATAAACGTAGTTTTAAAATAAATAATAAATGGGACTTAGGTGTGTAGCTTTCTCCATTCTTGCTACATGAATAAAGCTTGGAGGATCTTCAGGGTTCACATGTCACAGAGAAACCATCTCAAATATCAGCAGTCTCAGACCTTGGAGAGCAAGTAAATAGCAGAAAATTGCAGGCTGAGGTTGCTAGTGAGAACCTGAAAAGAAGGTATTCTGCACTGTTGGCTGAAAGCCGAGCCATATGCTCAGGATTTCAGCTGATGTTTTACTGTGGGAATCTAGGGCCTTCCTAGATTCTGTGCCTGAATGAGAGCCCTGGTGCACAATTGCTCCTTGCTCTTCACATTTTCTAGAATGCTCCTTCTGCCACCCAACACAGCTACCCCTGCTTATGGCAGCAGTGTTGGCCATCTTGCTGCCAGTCCTCAGGTTCTCTAATTCTCTCCTTTGAGCAAACAGCTATTTTTGCATTTGTCATATTCGATTCAGATATTTTATAAGGCAATAAAATATTTTAGATATAGCAGAAGTTCCATTTGTAGCTGTCCCAGATCCCATCGTTCTTTCTTCCTCCTCATACCCAGGGGTCCATTCAAAACAATTGTAATACTTTTATGGATTGATAAACCAGCTGGGAATCAGATCAAAGAAAACTTTTTGTTCAATAGCACAAAAAAGAGGGAACTAGGTGACTATCACTAAACCACCACTAGTTAAGATAGAGCAGATTTATGAGCATGAGTTTCTACCTTAGGCCTGTCATATTTTTTCACCTTTATGTTAGTTAATTGCAGAGTAACATAAATTAACTTTGGAACACAAGCAAAAATGGGAACTTTATTTATGAATTTCTTGAATTTCTTTACCTCAAGCCAAACAACTAAATTGCTACTTAGCATAAATTATTTATGGGCCCTGGCTCAATACCATCCAGCACCAGCCCCCGGAGGTATGGGAGATATAAAAGATTTAAAGCATCGCTGCGACAGTGTTCGGGCCGCCACGGAGCTGTGTTTCTTTCCAGAAGGGTCCACTTTATTTTGTTGTAAATAAATAGAGGCTGGATTTCCAGGGAGGGAAGTTAGCTTCCAGCAGGACAGTGGTGGTGTTTTGCATATGTTAATTACACAACCCTTTTATGACAGATAGACACAGTGTTTGCATAGCTATTTCTCAAAAGACCCATAGACCAAAATGGATCTTTTCATTTCCTGGCGCAGAGTAGTTTCTCTCATTTGATCTCACTTCAAAATCTGAAGTTATCAAGGCATGCCACCCCAACTAGTCAATAAAAAAACAGACCTATCCATATAATTCCAGGAGGAACAAATGCACATTTTCTGCAGTCTTTAAAATTCAAACTCAACATGCCTCACTGACACCTGTGACAAATCCATTGTCACTTCCTAGGTTGTCTTTCCATAGCTCTAACCTCAGCATGTCACCTTTTGCTCCAAAATACCCTTACATACCTTGTTTCTCAGACACAGTCTGTTTTTAAGACAAGGTCATCTGCTTCCTTTTCTTTAGGTCAGACATATTTCACTTGGCTTGCACTGTGTTTAAAATCAGAATACTTCACATAAAAATGTAAATGTCCAGCTTTTCCTTCCAAATTTGGAAGGCCTAGCAAACCCAGGCTGTTGTTTCTACCAGAAGCCGTTTGCATAATGCTCGTAGTTCTTCCCACTTCTCCTCTATCCTGTTTGCAGCAGTCTCCACTACTCCTTAGCATACACCCAGTCCATGTCACCCAGTTAGGTCTCCTCCATAGTCCAAGAAAGGATTTTTAACCCCTGATTTAAGCCACGCCTTGGCTGGTACATTTATAACTTTTTTGTTTATCTTGGGTAACATTACATATTACATATATAAATTACTAAATCCAAAATAAAGGAAGATCTTGGCAGGCTATAACAATCGACCATAGGTGTGACTATCATTTTTTAGGATACAGAGATACAAATAAATTTCCGCTTAATTTAAACACAGATTAGACAGATTGGCTTTTTTTTGAAAACCATGCTGTGTATAATCACATTCCTCAAACAACAGAAAATGTCTCCCTATCATTCATTTTGCTAAATCTTTGGTATGATCTTTGAAATGCCACTTTGACTTGCTGATTTGCTCAACCTAACAGTAATCCTCAGGCTCTTATGGTCTCTTTCAGACAAGCACAGTGGATTTTAGGTCTGCTTTGCCTGGTCTGCATTTTATTCCTCTTCACTTGACTCCCAGTTCTG
Organism: Lagothrix lagotricha; assembly: GCA_963574225.1. Classification (NCBI taxonomy): domain Eukaryota; kingdom Metazoa; phylum Chordata; class Mammalia; order Primates; family Atelidae; genus Lagothrix; species Lagothrix lagotricha. The sequence continues at coordinate 46,794 of CAUYNB010058188.1, forward strand.
CTGGTGTTTGCTTTGTCCTTTCAGACATCACATCCGGGTGTTCTTCTCGGCTTTGAATTTGGTCAGGTCACTGTTCTCCTTAAACATGCTCAGGGGTTTCCTTCTAAACTGTAGATTCTAAGTGTTCCCCTCAAAGACTGTAACCAGACCAATGCAGAAAGCTTTATTCTTCCATCCACCCTTCTGTTTTAAGGGGGATTTAAAGCAGGGTAGAGGGGAATGGTTGGGGACTTTGGAAACAGACAGGCTCAAATTCCAAATTTCACCCTGCCTGTGCAAGACCTGCCTTTGCCTCAGTTTTCTTATATGTAAAATGTAGAAAATTCTACCTACCTCACAGGGTTCCTTTAAATATAATTGCAAATGTGTAAAGACATTCAGTGAGTTAGTGTCACATGCCATAAATCCTTTTGTTCCATTCCTCTGTCTCAGATCACCATACCATTTTTTGGTCTTCATTTGCTGATGAACACACACAGAGAGAAAGTCCTTTCTTCATCTCTTTATCTTTCTTCTTGCCACTGTCTATGATGGATTGTCTGTGCCTGAAAATTCCTTGACTTTGTCCTGTCTAGCTCTATCCCCAGAAGCTGTTACATACCAGGGAAAATAGAAGCAGCTTCTGAAAAGCTGGCTTCCAGCAAAGCCTGAGTTTAGGTTGGAGAGACCCTTCTCCTTCAAGAACACAGAGGGGGCCTCTTCCTGTGAGGTCTGTGGAAGCTTGTTCTTTTATCTCTCTTACCTCTCACCCCCAAGGAAAGGAGAATAAGGCTGCACATAACTGATCCTTCCAAAACTGCCCGCATTGCATATTTTTATAACTAAATTGCATGTGTGGATATAATAATAGATAATCTGAATGTGTTGTACATATCCTACATAAAACATAAAGGGTTTCTTGTCTTTGTCTCACATGCATTTTAAAAGCTCATTTTAATGTTTAATGCTCCTAACAGTCATCTAAATCTCAAAAGGTAAGCAGGAAATACCATATAAAAGACCCAGAGTCTAAAATAAATGTTACTGATATAATCTGAGATTTGCTTTCCTCCTCTCACACCCTAAATACCCCAAGTCTCGTTATTCTAGTTTCTAGAGACCACAAACATGGCAAAAGCCATTTCCTCCTTTATAGCTCTATGGAGTACTTTTGAAGTAGAAGTTATAAAAAGATACAGGTAATATTCACATTCTTATAACCAGTATTCATAAATAAATTTTTAAATTCTTTTTGCATTCTATTTTTCAATTTACATAGTTAATTTTTAAATATAAATCTAAATTATAGTGTATTAGGCAACACTCATTGCCTAGCCAGTCAGTCTAATGACTTCTGGGACTAGACTATGTCAATTTGTGGCGGCACTGAGGGGCTGCTATCTGTAGCAGCCGGTGTGCTAGGCAGTTCTTTGGCAAACTTGCTAAATCCCCTGGCACAGCTCTAGGCCTGGCTATTCACTTGAGTATTGGGTGCTTACTCAGCAAAGTGAAGAGAATGCCTTTTAGCAGAGATGTGCTTGCTCAGATCATTCATCTAAGATGTAAATGTCAGAAAACACAAGGACTTTTTATTTCTGTTTTGATCATGATGAGTATTTCAGTGTCTTTTGTATGTGCAGGCATGTGTGTGTGTATGTGTGTAGATTCCGATGTGCTGGGTGATTGGGTATTCTCTCTTGGTCTGCTCTTCTATTGTGTGTGAAAATGTGCTTTTTGGAAGAAAACTCTTCTCTTGCCGAGATGCAGGGGAGAGCCAGAAAGTGGGAAGCAAGGGAAAGGAGAAGTAAGAGAATACTTTAAAAAGAAGAAAGAAAGGAAGGAAGGAGGAAGTTCTTTTCTTTCCATTTAATGAAAAGTTAACCTTCAGAGATAATCAGGAATACCAAAAGATTGGCTGAATTCTTCAAGCTCACAGTATAGAATGAGTGTCAATCCCTTGGCTTCTGTTAAAAGGTCATCTGTCCTTTGCTTAGAATCATGTTGCAGCTGTTCTAATTGGTCTGAACTCAATTTTTTGTGGGAGACTGTGGCCAGGCTGGTGAAGAAAGAACATGGTCAAGTGAAATTTTAAAAATACACGCTTTTCTGCTACAAAAGCAATTTCAAAAGCTCCACTCTCCTCCTCTCCCCCAAACCTGGGCTCAAAATGTGTGAACTTTGCATTTCAACTTCGAGTGTGTCTAGCACACAGTAAGGAAAGCTCTCCTGGGTAATTTAGGGAAAATATATGTATTAAAAATGAAGTTATAAAAAATTGAAAATTGCTTTTGAACATCATGGTAGTAAAATCCGTATACCGCTATTTTCCTTACTATTTTAATATAGAATTTTTGCATGAGAGTCGAGTAGCCATGGCTTTTAGCTTCTGAGAAGAGGTAAATCATGCCTTCTCTGTGTATTTTATTTTTGTGTACAGATGCCATCTCCTAATATAATTTATGATCTAACTCCTATTTTTTTTCTTTTTATTTAAAGGGAAAAAAGTTTCTGAATACCTTTTAAAAGGTGCTAGTATTTTAAAAACATACAGAATTAGGAAAACTAGTTGCAATTCATAATTTCAAATCAAATCAATCCTATTTAACAATTATGTATTTTGAATTTATTTTATTTGGCGAGAGAAGGCTAGGAAACATGAATTTTCCTCCCATAGTTTCCTCTTAGGTGGGACAGGACATATGCTATCCTATTCCTCATTTTCATTCTTCATTTTGATCAAGTTTATCTTTGCATGTGGTCTTCATATTGAAAGGTGGCCCTCAAAAGGGACTCCTGTCTTCATTCTCAGACACATTTTCTCCTTTCGCCTATACAGGGAGAGGTATGAGCATGTGGGGCAACCCCACCATAGGGCAAAAGTGGGTTAGAGAGGAAGCCTTAGGAGACCTTACCTTTTTCTCTTTTTTTGAGATGGAGTCTCACCCAGCCTGCCTACAGCCTGTCACCCAGGCTGTAGCGCAGTGGTGCAATCTAGGCTCACTGCAATCTCTGCCTCCTGGGTTCAAGCAATTCTTCTGCCTCAGCCTCCTGAATAGCTGGGACTACAGGTGTCCGCCACCACACCCAGCTAATTTTTTTTGTATTTTTAGCAGAGATAGGGTTTCATCATGTTGGCCAAGATGGTTTTGCTCTCCTGACCTTGTGATCCACCTGCCTCAGCCTCCCAATGTGCTGGGATTACAGGTGTGAGCCACCACGCCTGGCTGGAAGACCTTACCTTTCTGATAGCCAGGTGAGCCCTCCTTAAGGACTTCTCTCCACCTATGTGTATTTAGGAAACTTTATTTTTCCTTCCAGTTTATTAAGAACAAACAAAATAACAATGACAACAAACACAATGGAAAAAAATCAGAGAAAAAAACTCAGTGTAAGTGAATATACTTTCAACTTCAGGTTTCTCTGAAATTACCATGGTATATACAATCTCTAAGATAAATGGACCAACTTACAAGTGGATATGCACTTTGATAATTATTTTGACCCCACTTTCCTAAAATAGGAAGTGACAAGATATCTGAAATAGCAATGATCAGGGGCCTCTGAGTGGAGAACAGAAGTAGGAGGAGAGTAAGGGAGAGGGACGGGCAAAGCCAGTGGCTTCTCTATGTGAGAAAAAAATCAGGAGTGAGTAGAAGAAGGGCACTATAAGAGAGTGTATGCTATAGGAGAAATAGCACTAGATTTAGAGTCAAAACACAAGGTTCTCAGCCTTTGCTCTGCCATTTACTGGTGGCATAAACTAGGGTTACATGGTCTCTCTAGGTTCTATGTTGCCCTCTAAACGCCTTTGAGACAGACTTCTCTTCTAATAGAGACTGCTGCTGTTTCTAGAATATGGTGAGCTCTTATATACTAAGTAACTCAACTGTATCCATCTGGACTAGGTTCCTCTTGAAGTCCCAGTTAATCCAGGCCACAACTGATTCTTTTCAGAAAGGCCTGACTCCTCCCAAGCATCAGTTTGCTCAACTAATTCTGCTGGAAACTTTGGGGACAGGTAATTCCACCCTGCCTCAAAGCCCTAATACACTTGTCACTGCCCTTTGGTCATCTGTCCATTTGCATAAGCTGGCTCTCTCCAGAGGACCAGGCTTCCTCTCTAGCAGAGGCTCAACTTAATGTTTAGTTGGAAGAGAAGGTCTGTGTTCTTCTCATTCTCCAGCATTGCTTTCAGGTTATTACACCTCTACTCTTGGGCAAAATCAACCCAATTCTTTGAGGCTTCATGCCCTCCCACGGAGCAGTCACCTCATACCTTCTAGCTGATGACATCTACAAATCTCCTGGCCTTCACTGATGATTTTGAAGCCTGGCTCACTCTCTTCCACGCCAGTTCTGACATGATCTTGGCACCTTGGTGATACGTGAACAAGCTGGGATGCTAGACTATGTGTTCTTCGCTTCTTGAATTCTAGTATCCTTTGCATTTGGCTATTCATATCTCTTCACTGCCCTTAACTTTTTCAGGAACTATTCCACTAGTGAACCCTCGAATTCAGCACTCTAGCAAAAAACATCTTGCCATCTATTACTTCCAGTCTACATCCTCATAACCTTCTGTAGTCACTTGCACATGCCAAATTGATTGTCTGTAATTGGGCTAAAGACTGGGTAGAGGAAAAGTGGGATTTTCTTCTGGATCTTAAAAAGGTTGACAGTTTTTCATGAAGTCAGGGAAGTGTATTTGTTGGTACGAGAGGGCATTGAGGGGGTGGAAAAAGGAAGTAGATTTGTATCTTGTTTATCAAGTGACTTTCCAGTAAACATTCAGATAGCAACTCTGAGGCAGGATTCACCATCTGACTCACTTGGGTTTTTTTTTAAGTGCCTAATGAAGAAAATACATTTTCATCTAGCTCATTGTATAAGAAATTTATTTCTGGTAAGTTATTGTATTGTTGAATTTCTCTGGACTCAGCCCTCATGGTGTTCCAGTTGCACATAGGGATACAACTAAGGACGAATATGCAACTTGCATACTCTTCCTTTCTTCTTTCCTTCGCTCATTAATTCAACATATATTTTCCAAAAACCTACAATGCACCTGAATGCATACTTGGTTTATCTGTGTCCAGATCATCTGATACATTCTTGACTTGTTCTGTTAACTATTTCATTCCTCACAAACTGAAGGAAGCAACAAGGGAAATTGCTACTCTGGTTGTAATTCTTGCTAATAAGGAAGGTTCGTTTAGTCGAAAGTACTGTAGGACAAAACGACCATTTTGTCTTGGAGTCTCCAAATCACAGCAAGAATGACCAAACCTGTGCCCTCAATATTTGAAAAACATATTTCAATACCTTACAGAGAAGATAGTTGCGGCCTCATGCTTGAGACCCTGATAGATAAGACTCTAAGGAGGATGGGGATGGGGAGTGGGGATAAAAAGTGGTTCTGATGGTAAAATCACACATGACCTTGATTAATATAAGAAAGGAACATCTTATCATTCATGAGGAAAACAAGTAAGATGTTAGGTAGAGATGGGAACATGTCCAAAGATGGACACACAAAATGCAGCCTCATTAGAGAAAACCCTCTTAGAGAAAGTTTCTCCTATACTCTAATGTACTTAGTAAGAAGAATAAGAAAAGAATTAGCCCACCGTCTGGGAGTGGTGGTACCAGCCTAACTTAATGACAGAGTAGAAGTAAAGCTGCTTTAACTTATTTTGCCTTTTTATTCTCTGTCAGAAAACATGAGCTTTAAATTGAAGAGGGTGGAGTCAGTGTGATTTAGGATGAATTGCAGCCATGCTGAACATGAAGACAGGAGATCACCCAGCTGGTCAAATGAGTTACTTACTCTCCAGGCTAAGAGGAATGAAATCATAGAACACATGAAGAACTTCCAAATGGGACTCTCTGGGGAAAATCCTCAGAAAAGGGAGATGCCAGAACATTCAGAATGAGTACATTAATTTCTGATTTTAAATTTACAAGAGGTTAGATTATAGAAACTTCAGATCACTGAGGCTTTATGGCAATCTTGGCATAATTCTATGAAAAAATTTGAGTGAAAGATTTTTGAGTACCTGGAAAAAGAGGTAGCAGGTACATGATATAAAAAGGATTGTTTCACTAAGAGAAAAGTCTCCACAAGTTTTTATTAGGTTTTTGATTGTCAAGTTTGATTTCAGGGGTTTTTGTCTCATAAATCAAGAATTCTCTACATATGCGGAATTCTGATTTCTTGCAGACATTTGACAACATTTTTTATGACATGCTTGCAGAAAAGATAAAAGAGTATGTTCTGGAAAATAGGACCGTGAAAATGTGAGTAAAGAGTGTGTTAATTTGCTGAGAGTGAGGGCTCACATGTGTAATCCTAGCATTTTGGGAGGCCAAGGTGGGTGAATCACTTGAGTCCAGGAGTTCGAGACCAGCCTGGGCAACATAGTGAGACCTCATGTCTACAAAAAATAAATAAAATTAGCCAGGCATTGTGGCACACGCCTGTAGTCCTAGCTACTTGAGAGGCTGAGGCAGTGAGTCAAGATCATACCACTCACTGCACTCCAGCATGGAAAACAGAGTGAGACTGTCAAAAAAAATAAAGGGAGAAGAAGAATGGGTAAATTTAGCATCATTAACTGGAAATATAGCTTTAGTGAAATGCCACAAGACTTTGTCTTCAACTAAATCCTGTTGTCAAAACACCATATTTCTGTATAACTGATGGCTTACAAAATGTCCTCAAATATGTTACCTTATCAGTTTTAATAATGGCAGTTTATTAAGATTGTACTATTTGGCAGATATATAAATAGAATACCTCTTTTAATTGTTGGAATCAACTTACAAAGCTGCAGTTATTACCCTATTTTATAGATGACGAAACAGTCATTTCCAAGTGCCATATTGATTGTGCTGAGAGGTTAAGAAATGTATCAATGTTATAGAGCTAATACATGGCAGAACTCGAATTCAGAACCAATTCTGAGTCCAGAACTCACTAGTGACTCTGTGGGATCATTGGGAATTCTCAGCCCATTTTCAGGTAAAGAAAAAGAGGCTTGGTGAGTATGAAATTTGCCTATGATTACAGAGCTAGTAAAATCAAAACCAGAACTTGAATTCAGTTCTTTCAATTCCAGGTCCAGTGCTCTTCCTAAAGATATGAACAAATAGAACAATAGGTTAAAACATAATATAATAATAATGATGATGATGACAGGACTAAAATTTAAAATTTTCATTTATATTAAAAAATAGTTGGGGAAATACATAATCAACATCTGACTTACCAAGAATTTCTGTAAAGAAAACTAAAGCAGTAGTCCTCAAAAGCATGGTCACTTGACTAGAAACATTAACATCATATGGCAAGTGACAAACCTTGTGCTCTACCCAGGGCAATTAAATCAGAAACTTGGTAGAGGGGACTGGGGAGAGACATGGTAGACTTTAACAAGTCCACTATGTGATTCTGAGGCATACCAAATTTTGAGATCTACCAAGCTAAGGAATTTAGTTGAAAAGTAGTCATCAAAAGCAAAAATGAGAATACAAACATGTCACCAGGCTTACATCCAGGGAACAGCACTCTGGATGTTTACTTATTGAAGATCCTGTAATGTCAAAGCCTGTTCAAGAAGACTAACATAGCTATCATGTGAGAGAGGAATTAGCTTATTCTAATGTCAAAAAATTTAAAAAGTGATTGCATTTTTGAGCTAAAATAATTCCCAGGAAGCATTGCTCCAGCTGAATTCCCTTATGTGATATGAAAGAACACTGAAGTGAAGTAATTTGCCAGCACTCATAGAGCTGGCCAAATATAGTCTGAAACTCATGAAGGAAGGATTCTAACAGCTTATTTAGGAAAAAAAATTTCTTTTGTTAGAATCCCTTTTTTGTTCCAGTTTGCTTATATCCTCCCTTACCTTGAGGAGTCATGAGTTCCCCATCCATAGTCATAAAACATATGGAGTGAGTACCATATTGTCAGAGGTTGGTAGGGTGAGGATTCCTGTGTCGATAAGAGTGTTGGACTAGAATTGTTTTATCTTTAAAATATTCGATCTTACAAATAATTGCATTTGGGATTTTGGGAAAAAGTGGTAGATAATCAAAATAACTTTTAAATTTATTATTACTATTATTATTAAAAGTAAGTGAGTTAAAAGTATGGGTCTTAGATAGTAGCTGAAAGAGAGAGCCCAGCTCTTCCCTGAAGAATCATTTTTCTGCCTTATATTTCCAGATTTCCATTATAGAGACTTCTTGGATGAACCCTGTGACATTTTGCATTAAAATGTGCCTTAATCCACACCCTAGTAGGAAGCAAGTCCTGACACGGTGGAGTTGCTAATAGCCTGGGCCTGGTACTTCTTCAGTTTTCCAGCTTGATATCCTTTTCCCCAATCTATTCTTGGAGTTCTCAGTTCTTAATCTCTAGCTTCATCCCCTCACTATGGACTTAAAATTTCTTCCTCAAGTTCTCCCAATTAATGGCTAGATTCTCTTCTTGTATCTATGGACGCTTGTTTTCCCTCCTCACCTCTGAGCTACATTTTCTCTCTGGATGGCTTCTGGCTGTTGTAAGAAACACTTCTGTGGGGACCAGGCACTCTGAAGGTCACATGGCTAGGATCCTCAAGGGTTCTCCCTTGAGCTTGACAGAAACACCGTGGCTACTTCTTGGAACTTAAAGTTTGCTACAATTAGCAAATTCAAAACACTTACAGTTGAGTGTAGGAAAATCTATAATTAGGAGGAACAGAGGTTACTTGTAGAAAGCCAAAGGTGAGAGCTGGATAGGAAAGGGCTTGCTTGATGCAAGGTCTGGTGGTTACAGAGAAAGGCTGCAAGTAGAGGTAGGTTTTAGAATTAGTTTACTAACTAATTCTTGGACACTCCAAGGTAATTTTTGGGTCCCCTGACAGGTAGGCTGGATGAACTTTAGAGTTGCTTTAAACTCACCAGATGAGTCTGTAAGTTGGACAATAAAAATGATTAATTTTTTAGACTAATTTAATTTTGTCAGCTCTGCTTTGGCTAAATCCATCAGAGGATTGATAAAATATATTGCTGGTGGTAGATTAGGGAATTTAAAGTTGTAAATACATCCAAAGTCATACCTTTTGGGAACTTCGTTCATAATAATGTTTTTGTTGGTTTCTTCATGCAGGTCTTGTTATTTATAATTACATAGAATGGAGTTGGCAGACTATGGCAGACAGGCCAAATTTGGCAGGAGCAGCCTGTTTTTGACCCTAGAATGATTTTTCCAATTTTAAAAGGTTGTAACAAAGAAGTGTATGTGACAGAGACCATAAAACAAAGAAGAAAAACAAAAGATGTATGACAGAGACCAACTGTGACTCTTTATAGGAAAACGGACTGTCCCTTGATGTAGAATTCACTCACTGTAAGGCTATTCTTTATGACCAAAGAGCCAAGAAGGAGTTTTGTTTTACTTCATATTTGATAAAAACCCATTGTCACTTTTAATTTTATTTTTTATTTTACCTGTATTTCTAAGTACTCTATTTCTTGTTTCACTTCATAGGGAAATTAAAGAATGTTTCTATTTATTTCTGAAATTAAAATAATTAGGTAATGTAAGTATCTGTATAGATGCAATCTATTAACTTGCTAATGTGGTCATGAGAAGTTTGGTATTTTTATGGGACTTTCAAATGGAGATGTTTGGAAGGAGCTGAAACCACCGATCTGCAGTTCAAGACAGAGGTCTGGGCCAGAGGTAAATATTTTGGAACTTCTGCCCTACAGGTATGATAATTGTTCATTTCTGAGGGTTCAATATATCTATGGGAATATCTATACCAACTTTAACCTTTATTTAAGCCAAGCCTGCAGCTTGCTTTGGTTTTCTTTTTTTTTTTTATTGCATTTTAGGTTTTGGGGTATATGTGAAGAACATGCAAACTTGTTGCATAGGTACACACATGGCAGTGTGATTTGCTGCCTTCCTCCCCATCACCTATATCTGGCATTTCTCCCCATGCTATCTCTCCCCAACTCCCCCCGCCCCGCTGTGGGGGGGCGGGTGGGGGGGGGGCGGGGGGGGGGCGCGGCGGGGGGGTGGCCCGACATCGGGGGGTGCACACCGGGGAGAGGGTAGTTGGGGAGAGCTAGCATGGGGAGTAAGGCCAGATATCGGTGATGGGGAGGAAGGCAGAAAATCACACTGCTATAGGTGTACCTATGCAACAATATTCCATGTTCTTCACAGGTACCCCCAAACCTAAAATGCAATAAAAAAAAAAAAAATGAGAGAGAAAAAAAAAAAGGTTCTAGGCAGCTAAGTGTAT
>CAUYNB010058189.1:0-75158 GCA_963574225.1 Lagothrix lagotricha
CGCACCCAGCGGTCATGCTCTTTTTAATAGTAGGGGTCTGTTTCCTGTTGCATTTCAATGCATGGTACAGGGTGAGTTGTTTATAAAGAGAGAACACTGAGAAAGAAGAGGTGGAAAAGGAAGAGAATTCTCGAGGTGTGCACAGATGCATGCAGCAATAATCTCCAGCCTTTTTGCTACCAGGGATGGATTTCGTGGAAGACAAGAGGGGAGGTGGTTTCAAGATGAACGGTTCCACCTGAGATCATCAGGCATGCGATTCTCATAAGGAGCGTGCAGCTTAGATCCCTTGCACTTCACAATAGGGTTTGTGCTCCCGTGAGAATCTAATACGACTGCTGATCTGACAGGAGGCTGAGCTCAGGGTTGGGGGCCCTGCCATAGAGTGACTGGGAGACAGGACTGCCTCACATGAAAGAGAGTGGGACGTTATGTAAGTCAGCACTGAATCATGTGCTCAGAATTGTTGCTGCCTCAGGATGAGAGAGAAGCCAGTGCTTCCTGGAGATGGGAGCTGAGCCTAGAGGGATGGTCAGATTTGAATGGAAAAAAAGTGAGAGAGATGGGCATTTGGCAGGCGAGTCAAGGCGGGTGGGAAAGCCCATTCGGCGCACCTGCAGGCCAGCGGTTTAGGGTAAAAGGAATTGATTGGGAAGCTGGGAGGGAAAAGGGAAAATGAGCAGTGAAGTGATAAAGCCATGGTAGAGTAAACCTCCAATTTTCCAAGATAAAGGAATAGTTTTATTCCGGTCTTTTATTATACCCTTCCTTCCCCTGGAAGTTATTTATCTATTTACTGAGACAGAGTCTTACTCTGTCACCTAGACTGGAGTGCACTGTCACTGTTACAGCTCACTGGAGGCTCGAACCCCTGTGCTCAAGCAATCCTCCTGTCTCAGCCTCCCAAATAACTAAAACTACAGGTATGCACCACCACTCCTGGCCCCTGGAAGTAATTTTAGGTAGCTCTATGTAAGTGATTGGTGAAGTGTTGGAGTAGAATTTTGGCTTAGTTAAAAGAATTGAGAACAGGAAGAACAGGAGAATTGGATGACTCTGACATTAATTTAATTTGATGACTACAATCCATCTATTAAAATGACATTCAGCTGACCTGTTTTCCTTCCTTCTTCCTTTATCCCTTTGCTCTTCATAATATTCTCGGGACTTTATTGATCAGTACTGGCTAGAATGAAATTGTGTTAACCTTTATCATATCAAAGTATTTCATAGTTATCCAATGCATCTATTGGAACTGAGTAGTTAAAATGAATATATTCTGGTACTTCCTTCTAAAACCTGTATAGCCTCTCTAGAGCCCAACCTTGGCCTTTCTGATAGATCTGCCCTGGCAGGTGAATACCCAGGAGAATCTGCTCTGGGAAGCCCCTCTCATCCATTGGAGAACTCTGTCTCATTAACATGGAAGATGTTGGTTAGTTGGTCCACAGGAGTTAACATGCAGAATTCACTGTCAATTTTAGTCAGGACAGGACAGGTTATGTGGCAGTAACAACAACGACAAAAACTCCCCAAACTTCAATTGCTTAACCCAACAGATTTTTTATTTTCACTGGTGCTCTGTTACTCTGCTCATCAGTATCACTCAGGGACGCATGCTGACAAGACCCATCTTGACACCTGCTTCCGCAATCTCGAAGGCAGCAGGAAAGGAGAATGCAGCAAATTGTGGCTCTTTTTTTTTTTTTTTTCTTTTTTGAGACAGATCCTCACCCTGTCGCCCAGGCTGGAGTGGAGTGGTGCCATCTCGGCTCACTGCAACCTCCACCTCTCAGATTCAAGCTATTCTCCTGCCTCAGCCTCCCAAGTAGCTGGGATTACAGGCATGCACCACCAAGCCCAGGTAATTTTTGTATTTTTAGTAGAGATGGGGTTTCACCATGTTGGCCAGGCTGATCTCAAACTCCTGACTTCAAGTGATCCACCCACCTCGGCCTCCCAAAGTGCTGGGATTACAGGCATGAGCCACCATGCCCAGCCAAACTGTGGCTCGTAAAGCTTTCAGTCAGAAAGGACTTAGGTCACTTCTGCACACATTTCATCAGCCAAAGTGAGTCACATGGTCAAACCTAACTTCAAAGGGGGCAGTGACATGCAGTCCTGCTACATTCCCAGGAGGAGAGGAAAGCCAGATTATTTGTGAATGTCATTAGGGACATTCTTTATCTTTTCCCTTCCTTCTTCTCTACTTGTTGTGAAAACATATAACATTATTTAATGGAAAACTCCCTGCCAGGATAGGATCACTCGCTGAATGATAAGAGGTGAGATACCTCAGGCACATTATTACTTTGAAAGGTAATTCCATGCGGTGTTTTCAAGGACTACAGCACAATTTCTGCAAATATAGCCCAATTCAGAGACTAGCGATAGTTTATGGAAAATATGAACTTTAGTGACTATAATTACACTGAGCCACATGTGAGTAGCGCCCTGTTTTCCATGGAAACATGAGACATTTTGCAATTTATCAACAAGTGTACTGACCAGATTCGAGTACTTTTAATCCATTGTGCTTGTCCAGGCATGGTCACTTATCCCTCATGCATGGGAGAAGGAGTTACGTATTTCCCACTGTGTCCCTTGATGTCTAGCTACTGGTTGAGGACTGGGCAATGTGTTCCATTGTTACCTTCCAGCAGGGTTACTTGAGGGTTTTCTATTTGCATTACGGGAATGACGGGAATGACAGCATGCCTTAGCAATTTGGAGGAGTTAGTTATCTGACACCATAAAGGACACTGGCTTTGACATAGAAAGAGCTTTGCACAGGCTTGTCATTCGCCTGGGGATAGATCTACTTCTTTTCTGCTTTTAAAATGATTTCCTGTTTTGTTTCACAACTTTGCCACCATCTATTTTTAATTCATCTACTTTGGAATTCCTTCTAGACATTGTTACGTGTTGATAAGGAAGGTCATGACTGATGACGAGTCAAACCACACTTTGAGCTGTTTTTATAGGACAGCAGAAGTCATGTCTGTCTGGTTTGCCACTGAATTCCTTTGCCTGGGGTGGTTCCTGGCACATGGTGCCCAAGAAATATTATTGAATAAATACCTGAATGAATGACAGATAAAGAAGATATTATTGGCTCACCTGAGTGGTAGTTCTCTATGTTTCTTTTGACCACTGGCAAAAAATTGTAAGCTACTGGACTGGAATGAGAGATGCAGAGACCTTTGCCACATTAAACTAAGCTAAGAAGTCCACAGCTTCGCTTTCCGATGATTTTAGTTACTGGGTTGTTTTCCTCTCCCACCACACTCTAGTCATACCCAACTTTCCAGCCAAACGGAACTACTGGCCATTCTCAGAATAGGCATGTTTCTTGTATGGGTCGGATTTTGTATTCCCCCCAAAAAAATATATGTTGAAGTCCTAATCCCTGTACCTGAGAACGTGACCTTATTTGGAAATAAGGTCATGGCAGATGTAATTAATTAAGATGAGGTTCGCCGGGCACGGTGGCTCATGCTTGTAATCCCAGCAATTTGGGAGGCTGAGATGGGCAGGTCACCTGAGGTCCGGAGTTTGAGACCAGCCTGACTGACACAGAGAAACCTCATCTCTACTAAAAAAATACAAAATTAGCTGGGCATTGTGGTGTATGCCTGTAGTCCCAGCTACTTGGGAGGTGAGGCAGAAGAATTGCTTGAACCCAGGAGGCGGAAGTTGTGGTGAGCCGAGATTGCACCATTGCACTACAGCCTGGGCAACAAGAGAGAAAGAAACTCCATCTCAAAAAAAAAAAAAAAAAAGAGATGGTCCTGCTGGATGACAGTGGGCCCTAAGAAGGTGCTACCATATAAGAAGATGTCCTTATAAGAAGATGGGCATGTGAAGAGAGACATACAGAGAGAACACCATGTGACAGCGCAGGCAGAGACTAGGGTGGTGCCGTTGCGAGCCTGCGAGCCAGGGAACCCTAAGGACGGCTGGGGAACCACCAGTAGCCAGAAGAGGTAAGGAAGCATTCTCTCCGTCGTGTTTCATCGGGAGCATGGCGCCGCCAACACCTTGGTTTTGAACTGAGAGCCACTGGAACTGTAAGACGATAAATGTGTGTTGTTCTAAGCTACGGAGTCTGTGGTTCTCTGTTACAGCAGCCCTAGAAAGCACACCCTCCTGATGCCTGTATGTTTTGTTTCCTCCCTCCAGTCCACGCCCATAGTCCATCTGAGGACCACCTTTGTTGTGATGCAATCAAAGTCTCTCTTCCTGGGTAGAAATATCTAAATCCTCTCCAAACTATCATGAGAAAACTGCCTGCAATGGCAATTACCCAAAAGTCAAGACAGAGCCGTAAGTGGCGCGACTGTTCCACGCGGTTCAAAGGAAGGCGCGGGAAGGCGTTTAGGGAGGGTTGTGCCACAGAGAATAAGGTCATGAGATCGGGATTTTGAGTTGTGCATAAAAAGGAGGCCCATGTTTGAATTCACTTTGATTAAAAAAAAGACAGAGAAGGGTGGGGGAGAGAGAGACAGAGAACAAAGGAGGGAGGAAGGGAAGGAGAGAGCGAGCAGCCTCCTGGGCATGCCTGCTATTTCTCTCCTGGCCCTTTAGTCAATCAATTCCATAATAAATTATTCATAACCATCTCCGCTGGCATTCAGGTATTTGTAGTGAGAAATGATGGATGTTCTGGGGACCCATGTAAATTTGCTCGGGTTCAGAACTATTGTCTCAGCCTGTTGCTCAAATTACTCTCTCTCTCCCTAGTATCACGTAGGAGGGTTGGGCCTGGTTGGAGAGGCACTGTTAAGTCAATACATACCTCTAGCGCAGTGCCTAGCACCGGGTGTTTTAGTCCTCTTTGTGGCAAAAGCGGTGAGTAGCAATCAAGTCAATGAGAAAGAGCTGACGGGACAAAACAGATACACACACTGTCACACTGTCTTGGGTGGATGGGAAGGAGGAGAAGAGGTGGGTTTGCTGGGGGAATGAAATGAGCTGCAAGCAAGGTACGTGGTGAGCCCGTAAGCTGGGCTGACCGTCGCTCCACGAGGAAGGCTGAACAGCACAGCCCAGCTGGCCAGTCCTTACAGGTACCTGTGGCCATGCGGAGCGAGGGAGGAGGACGCATCCCTCACTGGTGGGCAGTGTAAGCATGGGCTTTCAGTATCAGCAAATCAGGCCTCCAAAATATTTGGGCAGGAGGAGGTTTTGACAGTTAAGAAAGCATTTAAAGGGTCATCATTAATTTTGGGGGGTTTATATTTATTTTCTAATTTGTAATATAAAATGTATAGTTTGCATATTTCATGGCTTGGAGGTTTTAAAGGTTTTAGTTCAGCCCTAGATGTTTGAGGTGGAGGAAAGCTGGAACTCTTCAAACAGGTGCTGGAGTTGGAGCCAGAGAAATGAGTTCCTAACATGAAGACTGACATGTGGAATCAGTAGGGAGGAGGATGAGCAGGAAAGCAGAGGTCACTGATGGGAAAGTTAAGGATGACTAATGAGTAGCAATGTGAGCAAGTGGGAGATGGTTTGGAGAGACTCTAAAGACTTAGTACAGGCCGGGCGTGGTGGCTCACACCTGTAATCCCAGCACTTTGGGAGGCCGAGGTGGGCGGATCATGAGGTTAGGAGTTCCGGGCCAGCCTGGCCAATATGGTGATGCCCTGTCTCTACTAAAAATACAAAAGTTAGCTAGGCGTGGTGGCACGCACCTGTAGTCCCAGCTACTCAGGAGGCTGAGGCAGAAGAATCGTTTGAACCCGGGAGGCGGAGGTTGCAACGAGCTGAGATCGCGCCACTGCACTCCAGCCTGGGTGACAGAGTGAGACTTTGCCTTAAAAAAAAAACAAAAACAAAAACAAAAACTTAGCACAGAGGCCTGCAAAGGCTTTCAAACCATGTGTGAGGGTGGACTGGATTCTTTGAAAGAGGTAGGAAAGAACGAATGACAGCAGTCCACTCCAGCCCTTGGCAGAGCGGCTTCCCTTCCAGAAGACATCACAGGCAGAGTAGACTCAACAGTACCACGTGGTGAGGTCGGAGCCTGAGAATAGCAAGGCCCTGCTCCTGCCTGTATGTGAGGGTGGGCCCTGCCCCCAGCCCCGGGCAAAGGAAGCCTGTCTGTGCAAGGGCTCTTCCCTAGAGGAAGATCGATAGTGAGGGTAGTGGCCACAGTGGCTGGTTCATCATCTGACGGCCTTTGTGAATTGTTTTATTGGTAGGTGCTGGAGCAGCCAGTCAAGGAGGAGGCACTGCAGCCCTGGACGCAGCACAACAGCAGTTATGAGCCTTCCTAGAAATCCTTCCCCATTTTGAGCCAACTCATTGTTGTGCTATTATTAATTTGTGTCCTTGCCTAGACCTGAGGCTGGTGACCTGGGGAAACCCTTCTGCCACATATAGGATGAGTATGAGTGCATGGAGTGACCACTGACACTCAGTGATGCTGGCCTTGTAAACTGAGCAGGTATAGACTAATTAGAATGTGCTAGAGCTACTCCAGGTGAGTCACCTAACTTACTCAGTAAGGGATCAACTGCCAGTAGGCAAAGGGCCTGAGAAAGCCTTCTTCCCAACTCTCAGCTCTGGGTTGATTTGTTCAACGACTAACGGTATTTCCAGATTTCTTCTCCCGCTTCAGTTATGAATGTGGTTGTAACCTGGATGTTACCAAGTCCAGTTCGCTTCTGAGGCCTCCCGCCTTTGCTGTTCGTTGTGGACATCGTTGCCGTCTCATGCGTCCTTCCTGCTCACTCCCTCCTGCTTGTGCTTCCCTCCCTCTGGAGGTACCGGAGCACAGACACAGCCTTGCTCCTTTCTGTTGCAGAGCGCCACTAACACAGAGCAGTTGCATGAAGCAGATTTTTCTGAAGATGACATAACTAATGAGAACAGACAGAGCTATTATAGCCTGGGGCAGGAAATAATTTCAAATGCAACATCAGAGATGATTGCTTCTAGAAATGCGTTGGCCATTCCCTCCATGAGGAATTTCTCTCTGTCTGTGTCCCTCCTTGGCACCCCCAGGGCACTCCCGGACTGTGCTGACAGTCTGATTACCTCACTTAATCCTCTCAGCAGTACTCTGTGGTAGACGTTCCTATTTTACAGATGAGGAAACTGAGTCTCAGAGATGGTAAGCTGGCCAGGAACCCACAACTGAGATTTAAATCCAGTTCCCTCTACTCCACGCCCACGCTACTCACTGAGACCCTTGCTGTCTCCCTGTGAAGTCCTAATCTTTGCATACTCCTGAGGTCATCAGAATTGAAATCTATTACTTTACCCCTTAACTCAGCAAAGCTTTCTGTAGAGTCAGGTAAAAATTTTCCCTAATATTTTCTTCCATGCAATTGAATCCCTTCTCCAAGAGCTCCCTTGCAAAAATGGCCCTCCCTCTCTCGAGATAACTTTCATATCCACTCTGATCTCCTTTGTGCTGAAGTGTTTCTCCTCACTTACTCTGCTAGATAACTTTCTGCTGTCTCTGCTTCCCCTACTCTGCTTTTCACTGCCTTGTCAGCTCTTCTAAGGAAAGAGCCTCATTTAATGCCAGCAGCTAGGATCCATTTGCCTCCTTCCCCTCTCGAAGCAGGTGAATCAAGCCCCATAGATAAGCAACAGGACAGGGGACTCTGCCCTGAATTTCTCAGGTGCCTTTTCCAGTGCTGTGGGAGAGAAGGGGGACCCCTCCTCAATCCGAAGCCATATTTTCTTCCTCAGTATGGCACTCCATTAAGCCAGGACTCTCAGCCCTCCTGAATCCTCATAATTCGTAACTATGTCCTTGCCGCTGGTCGGGATAACAGCCACAGATACAAGGGAGCAGACCTTCAAACGGGGTTATAAAGTACACACTGTAGTTCTCCTCCCTGACCTTGCTCTCTACACTGTCACAACACAAATCCACAGTCCCATGGAGACCTTAACCCAGAGGATGGTGAGAACCCAAACTAATACACAGCCCCACCTCTAGGTACCAAGAGATGACAATGACAGCAGTTGGTTACATGAAGGCATGAACCAATTAATGAATTTTTTTGAGAACCAATTTGATAGGAGGCATGCTATCAGGGACATTAAAAAAAAAAAAGGAAAGGAAAGGATGAAGGATATGCCTGCACTGATGGAATTTACAGCCTGTTTCCAAAGATAGGATGTAAAAGAATAATTATCCATTCCGGAGAGGACGTGCCAAGTTATAAATGTGTTAGGTAGACAGCGAGGGCTCCAGGAGGTCAGAGAGGGGAGGCAGCGTGACCTGGGAAGGGAAGAGGAGACTTTCAATGAGAAGAGATGAGGCTTGTGCGTAGCTTTCCTCAGTAGGCCAGAGCGGGAAGGGCGTGCAGGGTCTGCTGTGGAGAGTGGCATGAGCAAAGGTGTGGGGGCAGGAGTGTCAACCGTGTATTCAAGGGACAATGACTCATCCACTTGGCTTTCTTTACAACTGCCACATAATAGCGGGCACATAACTGCTTATTATTATTTTTTCCTTTTTTTTAAGGCCTCAGGAATAAAACAAGAGACCCAGACTCTCAGTTTAGTGCTCAGTGACCCCAGTGCTCAGTGACTCCAAGGACGTCTAGGTGAATCCGAACCCGGAGAAAATTCTCACCCTCATTTTCTGGAAACTCCATTGCTTTAATGCTGTGGTTCAAGACTCTAGTCTTTGGAAAACCTAACAAATAACCTGGTCAAATCGTAATTACTAAGCATGGCATCATTCATGAATTTGACTTTGTCAGAATTAGTAACAAACTTTCCCCCGGTTTTAAAATACTTCAGAGCTCTTTGGAGTTGGGAAATATCTCTATGAGGAGGCTAATCCTGTTGGGAAACATCGCTGTCCTCTTTTTTTTTCTTTTTCTTTTTTTTTTTTTTTGAGACGGAGTCTTACTCTGTTGCCCAGGCTGGAGTGCAGTGGCGCAATCTCGGCTCACTGTAACCTCTGCCTCCCGGGTTCAAGTGAGTCTCCTGCCTCAGCCTCCCAAGTAGCTGGGATTACAGGTGTGTGCCACCACGCCTGGCTAATTTTAGTATTTTTAGTAGAGACGGGGTTTTGCCATGTTGGCCAGGCTGGTCTCAAACTCCTGACCTCAGGTGATCTGCTCACTTTGGCCTCCCAAAGTGCTGGGACCACAGGTGTGAGCCACCGCACCCAGTGTTGCTGTCTTTAATGAGTGCCACACAAATGTCTTGGTGATTTCACATCTGTGGTTGTTGTGGGGTGTGTGTTGTAACGTGCCTCTCTTGAGGATGAGAGTGCTGTTTCCGGGGAGCACCGTCCTTTGTCTCTGAGTTCCCGGGTTTGTGTTCATGGCAGCGGCTTGTATGGTAGCTCCCCAGCCCTGAGGCAGTCTCACTTCCGTGACAGAAGCAGGAAGAATTTTTTGCTCTTCTGATATTTTCTATGGAACACGCTTTTGTTTTCCAGTATTTTACACTGGGGAATACTAGCTATGTCCAACTCAAAACCTACAGGAAGCTCTCTATACTTTTAATCTTTTAAAAATAATTTTTAACCAACCTAGCCTTGCTAAATGGTTACTATACATTTCCAGTGTATTTAGAAGGGAAATTAATTCTCACTTCATGACTTTAGCAAAACAAAAAGCAAAACAAACACCAGAGTACCAAAGGAACAGCTACTTGAGACATTATGTTCTCTTAGTCATAGGCACATACGAGGGAAAATTCAACTAAGCCTCATTTGGATGTATTAAAATAGCCTTTTTCCTAGCTCAGAATCACATTTCAAAGGGTGCCTAGGTGCAAAGCTAAGCCGAGTATAACCTAGCCACAAAACAGTGCCCAGGGCAATATGCTGTTTTCCATTTTGTTTTAAGCAATGAAACGTAGCAGGGAGCTGTGAACACACACAAAACTAGGAGCAACAGACCCGCGCTGCTGGAAGCTGGGTGTCCTTGGGCAACTCACCCAACCTCTCGAAGCATGTTCACTTCGAAAATGAGGGGCTCACGCCTGTAATCCCAGCACTATGGGAGGCCAAGGGAGGTGGATCATTTGAGACCAGCCTGGGTAACACAGAGAGACCTTGTCTCTACAAAAAATAAAAAATTAGCTGGGCATGCTGCTGTGTACCTATAGTCTCAGCTACTTGGGAGGCTGAGGTGGGAGGATCACTTGAGCCCAGAAGTTTGAGGCTACAGTGAGCTAAGATTTGCGCTCTAGCCTGCCTTAACGCATCATGACCAAGTGAGAAAACGTATACAAAAGCACTTTGTAAACAACAGGTTTTTCTACAACATAAAGGAATCATAAGGGTGGCTATCTGGGGGAAAATGAGGTACATGCAAAGCTTCTTTTTAAAAGGTGACTTTAATATCTAGCATTTTTGTGTGATTTAAATTCAGCAATTAGAGGACCATTATTTAATACCCTAAGAAAATACTGTTACATTGTGTCTTCCAAATGAGCTATTTCTCTTTTTACTGTCACTTGGAATTTTCTCCATGAAAGAAAAGTACTTAAAGGACAAATTACCTGGAAGATAATGGGGTGGGATTTTCCTAAGTGCCTTCTGCATGGGGACAAAGGGCTTTTTCTGCTACCCCTCCAGTACACCAGCTGAACACAGTTTTATTTATTTGACAATATAATAATTTTTTTTCAAATAAGATAAGGAAATAGGTGTTCCAGCAAGTCAAATGGGGGTGGCGGAGTGGGGAGGTGTTGTGGGGAGGGTGTCAGAGAGGGAGGAGAAAGGAATATTGAGAGGAGTTGACCAGGAGAAGTCTCAGGCAATCAGACTTAGTATCTTCGGAGTTGTAGGCAGGTACACGAGGACCCTCCCGGGTGAACAGAGCATTTCGGCAAGTCTCCATCACCCTGTGAAGGTGTCAGCGCTTCGGTCCAGCCCAGAGGACGGAGGGAGACTGGCCCCGCCTCTCCTCCCCACTGCTGCGCTCCTTTTTGAAGGCTGATCAATAAAATGTCACTGAGCACTTTTCTAAGAAGGCCATGATCTGATATTCAGGCAAAGAGAGAACCCTTCAAGGCAAAGTCAATACAACCATCTCCCAATAACTGGCTTTGCTGCCTAAAGCGTGAGGCACCCTAAATCCCAATCGCTCAACCCCCACTTAGAGCTTATCCTCAAAGAGCGGGATTTCTAACTCATTTTCATTTGAGGCAAAATCATTAACAATAGTTGATCTTAATACATTGGCAACTGTGACCTCAATCTGACTAAATGGAATATTATTTCTTGGCTACTTTTCAATATTACTTAATAAATGCATTTGCCTATTTGCAGGAAACTCAGATTTCCTGATTAGCAGTCCTGACCACTCCCTACCAGAGAGCCTGCTTCTCACATAGTTGTGGGGTCCCATTTGCTGCACTCCTAACAAGCCAAGAGACAAAGCAATCCCAGAAGTTCCCTTTTGACTCTGTACTGTAAGGAAACTCCATGTAGCAATAGCAAGAGGACAGAGTTTAACCAAAGCGCCACTTTCTCTACTCATCGCTCACATTTAGCTGCTGGAATCTCATATCCACCAGAAGCCTAAAGTCTTGATTCTTTTTTTAAAAAAACAGGGTCTCCCTTTTTTGTCTAGGCTGGAGTGCAGTGGAACGATCACTGCTTATTACAGCCTCGACCACCTGTGCTCAATGGATCCTCCCACCTCAGCCTTCCAAGTACCTGGGAATACAGGCCCACACCACCATGCCTGGCTAATTTTTGTATTTTTTGTAGAGATAGGGTTTTGCCATGCTGCCCAGGCTGGGCTCTAACTCGTGGGCTCAAGCCAGCTGCCTGCCTCACCCTCCCTAAATGCTGGGATTACAAGCTCAACTTTTTTTTTTTTTTAAGAAAGGGTCTTGCTCTATTACCCAGGCTGAAGTGTAGTGGTACAATCATGACTCACTGAAGCCTGAAACTCTCGGGCTCAAGCAATGCTCCCACCCTCTGCCTCCTGAGTAGCTAGGACTACGGGTGCATCACCATGCCCAGCTAATTTTAAAAAACAATTTTGTAGAGACAGGGTCTTTCTATGTTGCCCAGGCTAAACATTTTTATAGTATTCAGAGAAATCGACATTCAAAAATGTCAATACTCAATACTCAAATACTACTAGAGGAATGTAAATTGGTCGCATTGCTCTAGTGGGAAATCTGGCAACATGAACCAAAAGTCATAAAATGTTCATAACTTTCTCTATTGAGATGAAGAAATATGCATATTATAATTTATAATAGGAAAATACTGGAAACAATGTAAGTGTTCAACAATACAGCATTGGTTAAATGATTACATATTCATCAGCAGAATGTGTGCAGAAATTCAACATCATGTTTCCAAAGAACATGTTTCACAATGTTCACACAACATTGTTGAGTGAAAAAAATGCTGCTTGGAAAACCATAAGGATGAGGCCGGCTGCGGTGGCTCATGCCTGAAATCCCAGCACTTTGGGAGGCTGAGGTGGGTGGATCATGAGGTCAGGAGTTCAAGACCAGCGTGGCCAAGATAATTTTATAGACCCCCCAAGACGGGGGTCTCTACTAAAAATACAAAAAATTAGCCAGGCATGGTGGCGGGCACCTGTAACCCCAGCTACTGGGGAGGCTGAGGCAGATAATTGCTTGAACCTGGGAGGTATTCAAAAATAAATGCAGCTAATTTAATTTTTAAAAGGAAGATATGAAGGTCAAACACTATGACAGAAATTTTGACTTAAATATTTATATAAAGGATATCTTTGACATCCCAATTTTCCTCAGCTTGACCAGGAATCATATCATGTTTCAAATATCAAGAATAAAAATTATTATTATTACTATACCTGCAATTTATTCAGTATTACTCTGTGTCAGGTAGCGTGTTCAGAAGTACGTATGTATGTGTGTGTGTGTATGTATGTACATATGTATGTATTATTGCTTTTAATCCTCACAACAACCTCCTGGGCTAGAAATTATTGTTATTCCCAGTTTACAGATGAAGAAACTGAGACAGTAAGTGGCCACCTACTAAGTGGTAGGGCTGGCATTTGAACTCTGGCAGTCTGGCTCCAAAGCCCACACTCTTCACAGCTACCCATACGTACGTTTTCCTTTACAGGGAGAACCGGGAAGGCACATCCAATTGACGAACTTAGTCAAACCAGGTTTGTTGAGTAAAAACAGGGATGTTAGTCTTGTTAAATAGGAGATTGTGGAATCTGATAGTAATTACCTGGGATTTTGCTCTTGGGGCTACTGAAGACACCGCTCTCTGGCTTCCCAGCTCATGCAGCTAGAGATAGAACTGGGGGTCGAAGCTAAGACATTGTGCTGAGTTTGCATGATTCTGCCAGCCACTTCATGATGCCTCTCCAGGGGTCTGCCCAAGTCCCATTTCTTGACAGCGTTAGGAGGGAAGAGGGGATGTTTTCCACTGTGAATCCGTCTGGTCTCCTAATATCTTCATCACAACTGGCAAGCACCCTTCTCAGCCACAAGGCTCTCCCAAAGCCTGGTATACCCTACTGCATTTCTAAGTATTCAGGATATATATGCTACCCACTTTGCCAACTCCTAACTCCAGTTTTCCTCCCATCAGATACGCCACTTCACTGTTACCAACCCACTTCACATCCCAGCATCTCGGAAACTCATTGCATTGTCTGGTGAAGCATAGGAAATTGGTTCTTGAGGATAAGGGTCACTGTAAGAAAATATTAATGTTTCAAATGAGAAGCTAAAGAATCACACGTATTTCTAAAGGAGGAAGTCCTAATGGTTTTCTGAATGCACAAATGACAGCTTGTGAGAAGCATTTAAAGAGCTGTCCTGCTAACTGGAAAGGCCCAAGGTTTGTTTTCTTTGAGGTTTCTTAATGGAGTCTGAACACTTCATTGTGTTCACTGGAGCAGCGAATTGAATATAAAGTGGCAGGCCTTAAAAGGGAAGCCAGTGAGTCGGAGCACAATTTGCGTGAAATATGTTATTATTGTCTGTTGTTTCCGATGGTATTTAAATGCTCTTACGAGACATGAGTATGACCTCTTCTTAGGTTGTTTCCTTTGTTCATTACCGTCACCCTAGCAGGGTCATCCCTCCCACTCCTTTCAAGGCATCATGCCCAAGTTGCCACTTGGGGGCAGTCTAGTGCCTTTGTCCCGTCCCTTCGCCATTTTTCCCGCCTGCCTTCTCTCTTAGGTGGTTGACCTCGTTTCTGGTCCCTCTTATAATATAATGGTCATTACCAATCTCTGCAGTTTCTTTAAAAAGAAACAAAGGGTTGCATTGTTAACATATTGAAAAATACTACCCTGCACTCATTCCATTTTTCAAGGGCATTCTGGAGTACTATTTTTCAGAAGGATGTAGGCAGGGCAGCCACGGTGATCACCTGTTTCAGAACAGACACCTTGGCTTGGGAAGGTTAAATATGTTTAAACCTCAGATGGCTCCAAAGGTGTAGGTTCTCTGATTCTTTGGTCAGTGCTCTTTCCTCTAATCATGCTGAAATAGGATCCAGCTTTTATTTTGCAGGAAGGTCATTGTTTAATGAAGATAACCAAACAACAAATAGCAGTACAAATAATTCAATAGAAAAAGGAAATCACATAATCACATTCTTTTCCTGTATGTGCTCATAAAATGGTTTCAACTCAGGGAAGAAAAAAAATCACAATTCTCTTTCAAAGTTTAATAAAAATTCACTTAAACATGGGAATAAACAGCTTGCCCAGATCCTTTCCCCACCCTTCCATGCTCACCAGGCAGTTTAATTAATGGGCAAACAGCCCGATGGTAGAGTTTTCTGATACAGCGGCATGAACGACTGAGATCCATCTTTGCACATAGCTTGCTGGCACATCGCTGTTGTTGGCTGCATTACAGAAACAGAACAGAGTCGTATGGTTTCTGGAAAGTAATTATTTGGCAGAATTCTGTTCCTGGGTGAATCCACGCAGAAAAGGTACTCAGGTGGCCCTCACTGGTGCCAGCGCCCGTGGTGGATGGCAGAGGGTGTGTGTTGAATATGCATATAATGGTTTGAGCTCCCGAGGCGGGGCGGGAGAACACAGCAAGGGAATACAAACCTATAAGAACAGGGCTATAAATCATGCCTACTTCCTCTGTTCCTGTAATTTATTCATTTAGCCATCTAGTATGTGCTGACTATTACATGCTCAGCACTGAGCAAAGTGAGCACAAGAAACGAACCTATTTTTTTTCTTGAGACAGGGTCTTGCTCTGTTGCCCAGGCTACAGTATAGTGCTATGGCTCACTGCAGCCTCAACCTCCTGAGCTCAGGTGACCCTCCCACCTCAACCTCCCACGTAGCTGCGACTATAAGCACGCATCATCACGTCTGGCTAATTTTTGTATTTCTTTTGTACAGACAGGGTTTTGCCATGTTCCCCGGGCTGGTCTCAAACTCTTGAGCTCAATCAATACTCCTGCCTCGGCCTCCCATAGTGCTGGGATTACAGGCGTGAACCACTGTGCCCAGCCAAGAAATGAAGTTTTAAAGGACTGTCAGCCGAGAGTATCTGAGGTAAGTCTCAATCAAAAGGACACACCCATGACACAGACTCAGGAGGTCCTGACAACATGCGCCCAAAGTGGTCGGGACACAGCTTGGTTTTATACATTTTAGGGAACATGAGACATCAATCAACATATGTAAGATGAATATTGGTTTGGTCCGGAAAGACGAGACAACTTGACCTGGAGGATTCCAGGTCATAGGCAGATAAAAGACAAATGGTTGCATTCTTTTTGATTTTCTGATTAGCATTTCACTGAATACGTGATTTACAGGAATAGTCACTTATGTCTTAGTCTGGCTTGGTGAAACAGTAGGACAGAGAAAGCAATCAGATATGCATTTGTCTCACATGAGTAGAGGGATGGCTTTGAGTTCTATCTGTCCTTTGTCTACAAGGAATTTCCTTGTGAACAAATCGTAAGGAAGGTATGTAGCTTTTTTTAAATCTTAGTAGCTATCTTTTTTAGAAATAGAATGGGAGGCAGGTTTGTTCTAAGCAGTTCCCAACTTGTCTTTTCCCTTTGGCTTAGTGATTTGGGGGTCCCAAAATTTATTTTCCTTTCACAGGACTAAAAAAAAAAAAGCCAGGGGGCTGGGCACAGTGACTCACGCCTGTAATCCCAGCACTTTGGGAGGCCGAGGCACGTAGATCACCTGAGGTTGGGAGTTCGAGACCAACCTGATCAACATGGAGAAACCCCGTCTCTACTAAAAATACAAAAATTAGCCTGGTGTGGTGGCAGGCACCTGTAATCCCAGCTACTCGGGAGGCTGAGGCATGAGAATCGCGTGAACCTGGGAGGCGGAGTTTGCAGTGAGCTGTGATCGCACCATTGCACTCCAGCCTGGGCAGCAAGAGCAAAACTCTGTCTCAAAAAAAAAATAAAAAAGCTTCAGCAGTTTGGCAGGCAGATCACTTGAGCTCAGGGGTTTGAGACCAGCCTGGGCAACACGGCGAAACCGCATCCCATCTCTACATACAAAAATTAGCCAGTCATGGTTGCATACACGTAGTCCCAGCTACCTGGGAGGCTGAGGCAGGAGGATGGCTTGAGCCTGGGAGGTGGAGGCTGTAGTGAGCCAAGATCATGCCACTGCAGTCCAACCTTTGAGTGAGACCCTGTCTCAACAAAAGAAAAAAAAATTTATACTTTTGATCAGCTTTCATTTCAAATAAGGAAATCGCTTTCAAATTGATTTACCAAATATTTATTGAGCTTCTACTCTGTGTACTGGTGATGTCTGACAAGACCCGAAGCTCCAAATTGAAATATTGATATACCACAGTGAAGAGAAGCAGCTGCTTTTAACCCCCTTTTATTGACGTGATTAAGGTTATACGGAAGTGCTGATGAGATGGTGGGAGTGAAGCGAGTACTGCTTTTAAAACTGCTCCCAAGATTACGCTCAATATTAAAGTTAGAATCAAGTAGAGAACCATTCAAGGAATTTGCCAGAAGCCTTTCCAGGATTTTCAACCTGAGTAGGCAGAAGGGCCAGATTTTTTGGCTAATTAGTCATTTGCCTAAGACTTGGTCTGAGAGGGGCCCCACTACCTCCGTTTCAATGTCTCTACAAAGGTTTAGGTCAAACATCAGCCTCTAGCACAGTCAGTGTTGTATGATCTGCTTAATAGAAATGTCCTAAGCACTGTGGTCCACATGGATGGGATTTCATGGCCCTGTCCACTTGTAGTGAATGGGAAGGAGGATGCCTGTGATCTTACATCTCACACACACCAATGGTACATCAGCCTCTTACTGCACACGGAGCTGCTCAGATTCTCAGTGTTTGGTCTGTCCCTTGCTACCTTCTGTCCCTCTGAGCTTGGTCCTCTGGGTGCTGCATCAAATGTGTGTGGCTTGGATGCTTCTATTCATAATTTCTCCAGGAATGGGTACTGTCCTATGATGCAGATATGGCTCAATGCACCATCATGCAGTGATCACAACAGGATGCTGGTGGAGCAGCAGCCGCAGCCACCAAAGAAGGAGGGGCCAGGCTTCCGTTGCTACCTGACAACACTAGCATTGTCTAGCAGCTTTACATGCAACCCCAAACCTTGATGTCCAGCTTGACGCAAAAGCTGCACAAAGGCGCTCCATAAAATAAAGTCTGCACAGAGAGCAAATCATTCCTTGGTTTCCCCTATCCGTAGCTTTCATTTTAAGCAAATCTTTTATACTTTTTGGACCTTATTTTTCTGATTCTTGAAACAAAAGGATAGGACCAATGACTTCTGATGTCTTTTTCGGCTCTAGCTTTTTATGATTCTGTGTATGTAAAAGCCAAAGGAGAAAAAAATATCTGGCAGGAGCTATTGACTCGCTGCCCTGCAGCAGAATCAAGAGAATCGACATTAATATTTTTCAGGCAATTAGCACAAGGTTAGCATAACAATTAGTGGCTGGTATACACAGAAGAGCCTCAGACTATGAATCAAAAGACTTGCGTTCCATGCCATCAAGGAGGCATTGTGCACCACAGAAGTGAAAAAATCGTGATTTTGGAGCTGAGTTCAAATTCTTACTCCATCACTTGCTCGGGTGACTTTGTGCAAGTTACTTGACTTTTCTAAATCTGTTAATTTTGTTAGTAAATGAGACTAAACAATACTTCACAGAATTGTAGTTTCAGATTCAGAGACACAGAACTGAAGATTTGTTGTAAGCTCTTTGGACATTGTAGGAACACACACAACACATATGCATTTATCTAACAGGCTTTCTAGCATCTCTTAGAGAAGGGAAACTAACCTATCTTGAGTTCCAGCTTTGTGCCAGAAAATTCCATGACTTTGTCATTTAATCTTGATGAAGTGGCTGTTATCTAAATTAACCTAAATTTACTTACCGCAGAAATAATATGAACATAATACCTTTGCTACCTTGCCTAAAGAGTTCTTATGAAGATGAAAAGAATTTAATGTGAAAGAAACTTGCAAATTATCAATTTTTATTTGTGAATATAATAGCTATTCTTATATGAAACACTCTTTATATTACTATGAAAAGAATGTTCAATTACCCAACATGCATTTACTCAGATCCTACTATTTGGCCATTTATTCAGAACATGATCTCTGTGCTCAGAGGCTTTATAACCAGGGATCCCAAAATGACACCCAGGGAACCAGTGAGAATGGACAGAAGCAGCTGAACTACCATTGAAGAATAAAGGAATTAAAAGAGAATGATCTGACTTAAAGGATAAATAGATTTAAGGTGAAACAATTGAAAGAAGACATTTTATATAAAGAAATTTGTGTGAAAATAGGAACAGGCAAGAAAAAAGTCTCTTTTGAAGCCTGTGAAGAAATTAGAATTTTTGCCCTTGTAATTTACAGGAACATTAAGCATTGAATTATGCATGCAAAAAATATTCATTGGGCACCTACTACATGCCAGGCACGACTCTAAGTGCTAGGGATGCATCACCGGACAAATTAAAAGGTTGAGGAGCTTATATGCTAGTGGGGGAGACTGCCACTAAATATAAAAAATAAATTATACAGAATGTTAGAAGGTTATGAGTTCAATAGAAAAAAACATACTACAGTAGGGTAGGGTGATCCAAAGCACCAGGAGTTCGAGATATTAGGTGGCAATATAAAATAGGGTGGTCAAGCTGGGCTTCACTGAGATGGTAACATGTAAGAAGGGCTTGAAGGAGGTGAAGGAGTGAGTCAAGCAGATATATGGAGAAGGAGCTTCAGGCAGAAGGAACAGCTAGAGTAACAGTTCTCAAAATGTGGTTCCCCATCAAGATAAGCAGTATCAACATAATCTGGGAATTTGTTGGAAATACACATTTTCAGGCCCCCTCTGAAACTCTGGAAGGCCCAGCAATCCTTCACTGGAGGATTCTGGTGTTCCCTAAAATTTGAGAGCTACTGAGCAGGAGGAAACGTCTAGTGGGTTTGTGCTGAGGTTGTGCCAGGCTTGTACAAGGCCAGCATAACTAAAGTGAAATGAGCCAGAGAAAGAGAAGTGGTAGAGGAGGTCAGAGGGGCTCTGTGGAACGCTTTCACGCTAGACATCGCATTTTTATCTGAAGTTCTACTCATGTAGTAATTTAAGAAACCGCTCCCCAAAAGGAAAAAAAAATGTACGGTAGCATTAGCTGGCCTTTCTCAGAGTACATGACAAGAAGATCCAATCATAGACCAGGTGAAAGTGTATGTTGCAGAGAAGCCAAACACCTCACTATAATTAACTGTTTTATCAGCTGCTTTGAAAACCTATCATCGAGAATTTCCAAACGAAAAAGACTTGGGTTTCCCAGCTGAGACTGTTTGGAACCTGGTCGCTGGGGTTTCCACAAACTAAGCTATCATTAAATATTTCTACCCTTGAAGGGGGTCATTAGGTGTGCAAGCCCATTCAATTTAAATTCCTACTTATTTTGGCTGTGGATCTCGATATAGATTTGTGTCCCTAAGGCAGAAAAGATGTTGGCATTTACGGATCTTAAATATGTATCTTTTTTACTCAAAGATTTTAATGGATAAAGTAACTAGGGCTACACGAAGTGGTGGAAGCTTACACCCAAATATTTTGCCTGAACAATGGCTCCTTGTTTTATTTCTCAGTTAAGAAAAATGACCAGGGACTGGCCAGGATAAGCAGTTCTTCCCTCATACTCATCCACCTGGCCATGCAGCAATGTTCAGCTCCGTGGACACTCACAGCAGGAGGAGGCAGCCTAGGAAAGGGCCTGCAGGGCAGCTCTATAGGAAGACACTGGGCTTGGGGAGCAATGCCTTTAAAGTAGACATACAGCCTGACCAACATGGTGAGACCCCACCTCTATTAAAAATACAAAAATTAGCTGGATGTGGTGGCAGGCACCTGCAATCCCAGGTACTCAGGAGTCTGAGGCAGGAGAATTGCTTGAACCCAGTAGGTAGAGGTTGCAGTGAGCCAAGATTGTACCACTGCACTCCAGCCTGGGTGACAGAGTAAGATCCTGAAGAAAGAAAGAAAGAAGGAAAGAAGGAAAGGAAGGAAGGAAGAAAGGAAGAAAGGAAGGGAGGGAGGGAGGGAAGGAGCCAGCTAATAGTATCAGTGTAAGACTCTGTCTCAAAAAAGAAAGAAAGAAAAGAAAGAAAGGAGAAAGAAAGAAAGAGAGAGAGAGAAAGAAAGACAGACAGACATAGGCCTGCTAACAGTGTCAGGTCCTCTGGTCTTCAACAGGGGCCAGACAGAAAAGAATTTTAACTGGTCTATGCTGACTGGTGCCCTCCCAATTTTGTGCTTTTATCTTCCTGACGTATTTTGCCGGCTGGTCACAGATATGCCCTGAGAATACCTGGGATTCTGATTTAAGCAAGTACCGAAGCTTGGACTGTGTCAACTCTACTTCGGTTTCATGGACTAGATTCTAGTGTCCTGCCCAGCCTTTCCCAGCACCAGTCTTGGCCTGCCCCTGACTTTACCTTGATGGTGTCCCAGTAGTCAGGGTCCCCTAGGAGCCCCTCACTCTGACTCACCTGGAGCTCAGAGGTTTCCCTGTGCCTATGCCCACCTCCCGTCGTGCCTCTACCTGGAGCCCTTCAGCTGCCGTTTTGGCTTCACTGTCTACTCTTTATTTTTTCAAGGTCCAACCTCAGAGTATCTTAAGAATGCAATATTTAACATGTCCCTCCAAGCTTTGCAATATGCCCTGTGATCCCATTTCAGGGTAAGAAACCAAAATTATTATAGTCCATGAAGAATAACCCCACTGATTCACCGGAGCATTGAGAAAACCTTGCCAGGCTAAGTAATTCCAGGCAGCCTTCTGCCGCCACCACCGGCGATGAATCACAGAGGCTGCCGCCAGAGCTGTGACATTTTAGGACTCTGCACATGTGACTTCAGACACAGGATGGGAGTGGAGGTGAGAAAGAGAAGACAGATCTGTCCAGGGCAAAGGAGTCAAAGGTCACTAGGACTCCACTCCCCTCCTGAGACCTGGTGACAGCAAAAACATTTCCTTGATGTGACTTACATTTGGGAGTCAAGGGGACAGTTCCGCCATCCCGTAGGGTATTTTGCATCCACTAATGCTCCCCAGCCTGACACACTCACAAACTCTGACCCATTTAGATAACCTCCCCTCACCAAAAAAGCAGCACTTTTACCAGCCCCTGAATATCTCCCAGTGAGGTTATCTTTTTAAAACGAGAAAATCACACATGAAGCACTTAGAACAATGCCTGGCGCGTATTCGGCACGGACTACATGCTGGCTATAGCTGTTATTTTTGCCTCTGGTCTGAAGACGAAGGCAGTGCCTCTTGCCTTCTCAGCTGCCGGTATCTCAGTACCCCCTTCACCCCCGCCACACGCAGCCCACCAGGTCTCAGTCGCCGAAAAACAAACAACAGTAACAAGCATTCTAATCAAATACTGCCTCTAGGTGCTATTCAGATTGCTTTTTTTTTTTTTTTTTGAGATGGAGTTTTGCTCTTGTTACCCAGGCTGGAGTGCAATGGCGCGATCTCGGCTCACCGCCACCTCCGCCTCCTGGGTTCAAGCAATTCTCCTGCCTCAGCCTCCCAAGTAGCTGGGACTACAGGCGCGCACCACCACGCCCAGTTCATTTTTGTATTTTTAGTAGAGACGGGGTTTCACCATGTTGACCAGGATGGTCTTGATCTCTTGATCTCGTGATCCACCCGTCAGATTGCTTTTTAAAAAATTAAAATACAGTTCAAAATGAAACAAATCAGGGATGGGAAAATACATTTTAAATGCTCAGATAATAGCTAAATGTAATGTGGGGACCTTGTTTGGGTCCTGAGTCAAACCAAACAACTGTAAGAAGACACTTTGGAGACGATCAGGGAACCTTACTTACAGACTGGGAAGCAATAATAGAAAAGCACTGTGGTTAATTTTGTTAGGGGTGATAATGGCATTGCGGTTACTTCTTTTTTTAAGTATTTTGAGAGATTCAGAGGTGAAATAATAAGATGTCTGAAATTTGCTTGAAAGGAGCTCAGCAAATAAAAATGAACAAAAAAGGGAGGATAGATCAAATGAATGTGGCAAAATCTTGCTAATGATTGGATATGGGGGGTGGGCATGTGGCAGTTTCTCCTGTTTTCTCTCTACTTTACTGAATCAGCTCTCGTGCCAAAAACAAAAACCCAAAAACAAAAAAAGTTGCTGAACAAAAGTTTTTGGCAGTAGAAACTCAAGGTTGGGAGGCCACGAGGGACAATTGAAACCTGGATCAGAGGTGAACATAACCGGGGCTGGAGGTAGTACAGTTTTTGGTGAAACCGACTTCTGTATCCTGGAGACTGGAAGAGAGAGAGGCATGTAAGGTGAGGCAGGCCCGTGCTGTGTCAAGGACTAGGGGAAGAGGAGAGAGGTCCAACAGAGACACAGGCTGCAGGTTCCACCTCTGCTCGCTGAGTGCCGTCCAGGCATGGTCCCGCCCCCTCCCCCACTGCTCCTTGGAATGTGCTAGCCTCTCTCCAGCAGAGCAGGGCTAGTCTTTGGCTAGTAGTTCCTCTGGAAACAGAGAGAAAAAAAGTAGAAATTACTGTTTTCTCTGGAGTTCACATGACCTAAAATGACAAGATTCTCTCAACAGTGCTTTTCAGGAATAGGCATGGTGTGATTGTGGGAGGCTTGGGAAGGGCTGTCTCTGCTCCCAAAATATTTCCTCTCCCTCTTTCTTTACCTAAGATTCTACCAAAAGGGCTGAGGTCTTTCTTTTTCACATTTAGAGCTCAGTTTACGGTGTTAACATTCTTATGCTATGACTGCAGCTTATTCGCTCTAATGTGGAAAGGAGTAAGATCATGTTCTTCCTTCCCTTGCTGGCAAAAACTGGAGACAGCAGAGGGCCCTGGGCATAGGGACAATGAAGACAAATTTAAATTACCTACAACGTGGCTGAGCACTGTTTCCCTGAATCTACTGGACAAATAGAAGTGGATGAAGAGTATGCAGCCATGCCTATTCCCAGACGACACTCAGAGGAAGACTAAAGGACCTACATTCCCTTAATGACTCAGGCACCAGAGACATCTCTTCTCTCCCAGGCCCCACTCAGAAAAAATGTCAGATGCTGAACATATCCATAGCAACCAAGAACACTCCTCAGTGCCACCTTGGCCTCAGTTCCTGAATTTCTCAAATGGATTGAGAGAGACAGGGAGAGGAGGAGGGGGAGAAGGAGAAGAGGGGAGGAGGGAGAAAGAGGAGGAGAGGGAGTAACTGAGTAGGAGAAGGAGGAGAGGGGAGGAGGGAAGAGGGGGGAGGGAGAAAGAGGGGGAGACAGAGTAAGGGAGAGGGAGAAGGAGAGGGACAATCATATTTCTATATTCATCTCTTCCCTCCCTACTCTGGGATTTTATAAAAATTAATAAAATAGTGACTGCACCTGGCCCCCTGGAAGAAGACCCCTTTCTGTGCAGTGGGAATGATGCCATTTTCTTCCCATATTCTCCTCAGATGTCTTTTCCATTAATCACCTGATTTTGAGAAGCATAAAGGAATTTGATTTCCTTTCTATTTTAGTCCACCGTATTATTTTCTTACTCAACCGTATTTTTAAAGAAGAGCTAGATTGTATTCCCACTAACAGTTCAACAGAGCAGTGTTCCAAGTGGGTTGTGGTAAAATACTGTTAATCTTTTACTTGGAGCAGGAAGAAATATAGCATCCCTTTGTCAGCCTTCCACTTGCTGCAAGAAATGGGAATCCCGCAGAAACACCGGACTTGCACAGGCAGTGAGAGATCGCTGAGAGGATAGTTCACTGAGAAATGGCAGTTCCCCACCTGCCCCTTTTTTTTGAGATGGAGTTTTGCTCTTGTTGCCCAGGCTGGAGTGCAATGGTGCGATCTCGGCTCACGGCAACCTCCGCCTCCCGGGTTCAAGTGATTCTCCGCCTCAGCCTCCCGAGTAGCTGGAATCACAGGCATGCACCACCACGCCCAGCCAATTTTGTATTTTTAGTAGAGATGGGGTTTCACCATGTTGGTCATGCTGGTCTCAAACCCCCAACCTCAGGTGATCTGCCCGCCTCAGCCTGCCAAAGTGCTGGGGTTACAGGCGTGAGCCACCGCGCCCAGCCGGCAGTTCACCTTTTATTTTGAGGACATACTCCCTCTTTTCTTTAGGAATGTATCCATCCTCACCCCTTCAGGCCCTGGTGAGGTTGTCAGTCACAGTACCCCAACTGTCTTCTGGCTCCGCTGGGAAATATACTGACCCAGACTGGCCAATGTGAGTACGCCATCATTCTGACCATTGTCATTAGTTCAGGGCAGGCAAATGACCCAAGCAGGTCAATCAGGGCTGTCAAAAGCTGGCACTACACAATCCAACAGAGCTCGTTTACTCTGCGGCAACGTCCTTGCCAACTCAGGTCCCTGCTGCGCTGGCCTCCAGGCCTGGCTCTGAGGTTTGTTGGAACTCTTGATGTCCAGCCAGGACAGCTACATGCTGAGGGGGCTTCCTGCCTGTGCTGCACGTTCACCAGAGCACGGTCAAGGTTCCAGGGAAGTGGAACAGCCTGGGTTTCTCAAAGCCAGGTGTGGGACAATACTTTTGGATCCGATGTGGGAGGGGTGAACCAGCCCCTCTGAGGAAAGAATATTCCCGTGATGTATAAGAAATACATATTTGGGCTGGGCGTGGTGGCTCACACCTGTAATCCCAGCACTTGGGGAGGCTAAGGCGGGAGGATTGCTTGAACCATGGAGTTCATGCCCGGACTGGGCAACGTGGCAAAACCTGTCTCTACAAAAAATATAAAAACTAGCTGGGTGTGGTGGTGCACACCTGTAGTCCCAGCTACTTGGGAGGCTGAGGTGGGAGGATTGATTGAACCCTGGAGGTCGAGGTTGCAGTGGATCATGGTTGTGCCACTGCACTCCAGCCTGGTGACAAAGCAAAACCCTGTCTAAACATACAACAACAATAACAACTACAACAACAAAACACAGAGAGAGAGAGAGAGAGAGAGATATACATGTTTGGTCTCTGCCCTCTGGGACTCCATGAGTAGACACTGGAAACTCTCAGTCCCATTCCTTGTCCTTCAGGGAGAGAAGCTAGAGACTATCAATCCTGCCTACCTAATGAAGCCTCCATAAAAATCCCTGAAGTATGGGGTTCTCACATACTGAAGGGTGGCAGAACCTGTCCATGGGGACAGAAGCTTCCTACGCTCAAGACTTTTCCAGACCTTGCCCTATGTGTCTCTTCATGTGGCTGTTCGTTTGTGTTCTTTAATATGGTCCTTGGTAATAAACTGGTAATCTACTAAGGAAACTGTTCTCCTGAGTTCTGCGAGCTGCTCTAGCAAACGGTCAAACCTGTGGAGAGGGTCCTGGGAACCTCCCATCTGAAGCCAAGTCAGGCAAAGCTGCGGGTAAACTGGGGACTCACCACTTGCAGTTGACATCTAGGGTAGGAGGCAGTCTCATGGAACCATATCCTTAGCTTGTGAGATCAGATGCTAATTTCAGGTAGACAGAGTCAGAATTGTTCACTTGTGGGATATCTGGTTGGTATCTTCTGAGAAATAAGGAATTGGAGTTGGGAAAAAAATCTGACACATCTGGCATCAGAAGTGCTCTTTAGTGAGCATGAGTATAGAGAAAAACAGTCTATTTTTTCTGTATGACCTCCAAAGGGAGACTCACCATGACAGAAGGAAGATTTGGGACTGGTGACCTGGGCTTTGTGCTAAGACCTAAAGATTTTTCAGCTGGGCCGCAGTGGCCCACGCCTGTAATCCCAGTGCTTTGGGCGACCCAGGGAGGAGGATCGTTTGACTGCAGGTGTTTGAGACCAGCCTGGGCAACATAGTGAGACCCCCATCTCTACAAAAAAATTTAAAAATTAACCCGGTATGGTAGTGTATGTTTGTAGTGTCAGCTGCTTGGGAGAATGAGATGGGAGGATGGCTTGAGCCTGGGAGATTGAGACTGCAGTGAACCATGATCACACCACTGCACTCTAGCCTGGGCAACCGAGCAAGACCCTCTCTCAAACCAAACAAACAAAAATAAATAAGTAAATAGAGATATTTGAGATAAAAGTATCGTTGATTGGCTTTGGCAGATCATAAAAAGACCTGCATTACCCTTTCCCCAAGGTAACAGATGCTTGTGCACAGCCACAGCTGACTAACCAGGCAGGGACTATACAATAGAGAAAAAAGATGCTGCAGGTTGACCTTAGTCACCTCTACACATATGATAGATAGGCCGTCATAACTTTTAAGCATCTCTCTCAAGGCCCACAGTGCTATACCACACTGTTTCCCTCTGAATGCTTCAGAGAACAAGTTTCACGACAGACAACCTGTTACCCAGAAGTGGAGGCAAGGCAGATTTTTTTTTTTTTTTTTTTTTTGAGACAGAGTCTCACTCTGTCTCTCGGCTGGAGTGCAGTGGCGTAATCTTGGCTCACTGCAACCTCCGCCTCCCGGGTTCAAACGATTCTCCTGCCTCAGCCCCCTGAGTGGCCGGGACTACAGGTGCGGACCACTACGCTCAGCTAATTTTTGTATTTTTAGTAGAGATGGGGTTTCATCATGTTGACCACGATGGTTTCGATCTCTCCACCTTGTGATCTACTCACCTTGGCCTCTCAAAGTGATGAGATTACAGGTGTGAGCCACCACGCCGAGGCAGAGCACTCTTAACCAGCATGCACCTGGCATGAGAAATACTCTAGGCCTTTCTATAGAGCAGATCAAGAAATATGGGATCCCATTTGGGTTAAGAATTAAGTGCCTTTCGAATTGACTTAGTGCTGATGAGGGGTGACAGAAGGGAAAGGTGTTGCCTTATTTTCACTGAAAGACATGGTCGACTTCACTGAAGTAAGGCCAATTTGTATTTTTACCAGTTATATGTGGAGTCTTGTGTTGGACTTAGCTGGCAATATATTTCTACTTTATTCTTTTTTTTTTCCTTGAGACAGAATCTCCCTCTGTTGCCCAGGCTGGAGTGCAGTGGTGTAATCTTGGCTCACTGCAACCTCCACCTCCCGGGTTCAAGCGATACTCCTGCCTCAGCCTCCCAAGTAGCTGGGATTACTGGCTCCCACCACCATGCTCAGATAATTTTTTCTATTTTTAGTAGAGACAAGGTTTCATCATGTTGGCCAGGGTGGTCTCAAACTCCTGACCTCAAGTGATCCACCCACCTCAGCCTCCCAAAGTGCTGTGATTACAGGCGCGAGCCACTGCACCTGTCCATCTACTTTATTATTTAAAGTGCTCTTTAGAAATTGACACCTAAGGCAGCTGTCGTGCCTGCTCCTCAACCCAGGAGCGGGCATGCTCTGTGGGTTCTGCATCTGTGCCATTGCTTCTTTGTACCCTCTATGCTTCCCCAAACCTTCTTTAAATAGGTCATGCTGTCTCCCACTGGAGGGTAGTGGAGAGAATGCATTAAGAGCAGGATTCTGCAGATAAAGCTAATCTGTATTTTTCACCATTACCCGCTGTGTGTTTGGAGCCTGCTTGCCCATTGACCTGAGGCCTCACGCCGCTAGGCCTCGCCAGTGACTGCCTCACTGAGACCCTTTTGGATTTTTAATCGTGTAATGCTAATGAAGGCTTTATCCAGTTTATGGCATCCCACTAATAACAATGTTGGCATGCATGGCCCTTTCATATCCTCTTGGCTAGTCATAAAATAGTCTGTGATGCCAGTTGGAAATGATTTTGACTCAAGGGGTTTCTTGACCAGAGGTAAATTGTTTATTTGTATCTATCCTGGTGACCATCTGAATTGTGTAAGTTTAAACATTTTTCTGTCAAAGAAAATATCTCAGATACAAAGTGTGACTTTTGGCCAAGGTATTCCAGGGAGACAGAGAATGGCATCCAGGTTGGATTACTTAATATAAAAACAGAAACATATTCTCTTACTTGCATTTTTCTTTAAGCCACTTTTTTGACGCACAGTACCAAAAGTGTTTCAGAGGTCAGTGGCAGGCATCTGAATCCCCTCAAATGGAGCAACAACAATCGACTAGTAAATACTATTTTTAAGGGATTTTAAGGCAACAAAAAACTGAGTTTCAGGCTCTGCCTTCTGAAAAACAGCAAGAGAAGACAGATTATGATAAAAAAAATATATAGATCCATATTCATTTAAGATATGCAGATAGAAATTGCCAAGTATTAGTGCCATGCACAGGGTATAAGGTGGCCAGTTGCCTCAGTTTGCCCAGTACTGTCTGGGATTTAGCAATGTAAGTCCCACATCCCAAGAAACACCTTGGTCCCAGGCAAACTGGAACATTTGGTCACACTAGATCGGGTAAAGTCACAGAACTCAGGCCATGGCCAAAATAAATAGACCATCCAGGTATTTTTATGGTTGATGCATATTATTTACCTCAATTTATTTGTGTCTTAGTGAAAGAAGGGTTAAAGTCTGAACCTCACTCAGAATTGTTATAAGAAACTGCCTCAATTAGTCACTAGGCAATTTGCAAATGTGAGATGGTATGAAATTATAAATAATAGCTTGGAATGATTTTAATGTAGCTAGTAGACCTAACCCGGCTGATGCCAAGGTCTTGCTGTGTAACTATTAGCGCTTTCCCTATGAAGAAAATCTAGTCCGTTGTGAGCAATTTCACATTTCTTTCACTCCTGCTAATGCTAGGCCACCTCTCAGGACAATCCAGGGCAACCGTGGCTCCAATTTTGTTTAACCCGGCTGGATGCGGCCAAATTATGGGCTTCTTTTTAGGTGGAGCATATTTTTGTGGGCTGTGGGAGACCTGTAATTCTTTTTTTTTTCCCCTCGTGCAAACCATTTATAGCTTTGGGTGATGTAAAATCCACAGGGTGCCTACAACAGTGTCATGCAACCAAAGGGCTTCCCACATGATCCATCTGGGACACAGTGGAGCCAGGGCCTCACCCAAGCCTCTGTCCACCCACTTTCAACTCCTCCCGCCTCCCTCCCCCCACCCCCAAGTGGGGCAGCAGCCTACAGAGCCTTTTACTTCTTTCACCGCTTGTGGTTCAGCGGCTTCAATTATCAGCCAGGTTTTCTTTTCGTTGACAGAGCTATTGTTTGATGCTGCGCATTCATCCATCTATAAGCACCTCAAATCTGTCTGACTTGCTAGTTTCAGAACCATGGCAACAGCGCAGTTTTGTGCAGGAGTCCTAGATTAGGAGGCAGAACCTCATTTTTAGGTCCAGCTCCGACATAGCCTGGCTGAGCCGTCTCAGGCAAATTGCCCCACCTCTCGGGATTTCTGTTTCCGTGTCTATTAAGTGAGAGGCTTGGATTAAATTAACTCTAAAGCACCTTTAGCCTCTAAAATTCTATGATTTCAATATAACAGTGCTAACTGGCAGGGAAAATAGGAAAGAGGGAAGAGATTCAGATACAAAGCCCAATAAGATGGAAGCCAGGGCTAGGCAAGATCCTCCATCAAAAGGCTGGCCAACTGCTGTTTAGAACAGACATATGTGCTACTGGATTCCAAGGAGTTTGTGTGATTTTACTCCTTTCCCACGATCATTCTAAACTTTTGGTCAAAGGGCTACCCAATCAGCCTTGCCTTGGGGCCAATATGGAGAAAAGCTTACCCTGAAGTACAAAAGGTAACAGTAAAAAATTTGTTCTAAGGAAACATCCCAGAAACCTATTAAATTGAAATCTATTTACAAATAGCTTGTTTTCTCAGAACATAAAACAACTGCAATTCGATACATCTCAGTAGGAGACCCTGCATTTAGCAAACAGTCCTGCAAATGCAGATTCTTGGAAATTACTACACACAGCATGGCTGTACTGAGAGGAAGCAAGGAAGCAGAAATCATCCCTGTTATCTAGACTGGCCTTTACTCTGGGCTCTACAGCCCTCGTCCTTTGTTCTTTGTTTTAGGCATTCAGGAATTTTACTTTACTAGGATTTGATAACTCCTATGATTATAAAGGATCTAATTAATTAAAGCAGGCTCCAGAGGAAGATTACCACTGGAACTCTTCAGTTCCCGCTGTTATTGGTGGGCCTCAATTATTGCTATTCCCTTTACCCTAATTAACTTCTTGGATATAGTCCACAAAGGAAAATAACAATTTATATAGCTATTCTAGATTCTTTCATCCTGGGGTCTCTAGAATCCCAAGGGTACGCATAATAGTAATAATCTTGGAACTACTTTCGTAATTTCAAACCTCATATTAACAATTATTAATTTCTCTGAAACTGTTCCATTCTTTTTTGAATGTAGCTACCTTTGCACCTTTGCATTCACTATACTCAAGCAGGCACATTCGATAATGTCTGTCGAGGAGTTCACTCAGGTCCAATCTCTATTTACTGTTTTATCTCACTGTTGGCTACATTTATAATCCTAACCTTGTGAAGCGTCCAGATATATGCACTCGATAGCTTGCATTTGATCTCTATAATTTTTAAAAACTTTTTATTATGAAAAAAATATATCGAAGTAGAAAAGGTAGGATAAAAAACCTCCATGAACCCATCACTGAGCCTCCATATCATCAACTCACTTGATGCTTAACTACATTTGATGCCCGGAGCAGGTCATTTTAAACACTCCCCTCCTCTGTATGATGAACTTATCTTTGGTAATATTTATGAAATGAAACAAACAAGAATAATGATCTGAATAGAAATGCAGGTGAAAAATTTATTTTATTCAACTTCATAGATGTAATCATGCCAGTAAAAATATATATATACAGTACTAAAAAAGGAAAAGGCACAATATTTATTCAATAATGTTTATATTTCTCTAGTGGTTTGAACTTTGACCCTTTGGCTACAGTCTGATATAATAGTATATTATGTACATAAGTGTCCATTAACTAATAAGTGAATATTAATAAAACTGAAATGTTTACAAAAGATTCAAATAAGGCAACTACAAAATCATAAGACATATATATATGTGTATATATATGTGTGTGTGTGTGTGTATATGTGTATATATACATATATATATATATATATATATATTTTTTTTTTGAGTCAAAGTCTTGCTCTGTCACCCAGGCTGGAGTGCAATGGTACAATCTCAGCTCACCGTAACCTCTGCTTCCCTGGCTTGAGTGATCCTCCTGCCTCAGCCTTCCAAGTAGCCGGGACTACAGGCATACCATCATGCCTGGCTAACTTTTGTATTTTTGGTAGAGACAGAGTTTTGCCATGTTGCCCCAGCTGGTCTTGAACTCCTGAGCTCAAGCGATCTGCCTGCCTTGGCCTTCCAAAGTGCTGTGATTACAGGTATGAGCCAACGTGCCTGGCCCAAGTGTCATATTTTATTTTCTTGATTCATTCTTCAGTTTTAAAAATAATTAATAATCAAGAAAGGAAAATACATTTCTATTTTAAAGGTATTCAAAATCGGTAAAACGTTTCAGGAATGAACTACAATTTTTACTTAGCAACAATAAAATTACATCTTACAGTTCATTCTGTTTCACTGTTTTTCAATTTTAAGCAGACATAAACATTCCAAAGTGTCACATGGAATGACAGAATTGAACTATCTCAAGTTCTTTCTTTTTTTTTTTACTTTTACAATTGCTGCACTTTTCTAGTTAATTTCAAATCTACTTTTCAAAGACAGGAACATGTGTCCCACAGGGTTACAGACATGGACTGCAGCAGAAGAGAGCTTTAATGATTCCACACTAGCATAGACGTTTACACTTTCATCTTCCCTACAGACAATGCATCATTTTATTGTCTGCATCTGGGGTGAAGTGCTGCAACCACCCTTGCCCTTGGTGTGCCAATGCTCC
Organism: Lagothrix lagotricha; assembly: GCA_963574225.1. Taxonomy (NCBI): domain Eukaryota; kingdom Metazoa; phylum Chordata; class Mammalia; order Primates; family Atelidae; genus Lagothrix; species Lagothrix lagotricha. The sequence continues at coordinate 32,261 of CAUYNB010058189.1, forward strand.
GTACATTTTAACACAGCCTGGGCACTATGTTCTATAGTTACCCATAGTTGCTTGGCGACCATGTCCTTCCCATTACTCTGGCTCTACCCAGGGCTTTGTCTTATGATTCCTCTGTGTCTATCATGCCTGACTTTGTTCCCACTAACTTTAGATTGGACCAGAAAGTTCAGCTTTGACAATTCTGTAAGTTACATGACTTTTCTGGCCATGCAGAAAGGGCCTCTCTTTAATAAAACTGTCTATGTTTTCTTACTGCTCTCAGATGGGTCAGCTAAAATAGACGTTTGTTTTTTTTTTTTAAGACATAATTGAAAGCTTAAGAAGCGGCCAACATATCCAAAATCCTACCTGATACCTTTTTACAAAGTGCTCTGTTTCCAGCGTTAGGAGGCACATCGATGAATCCCACGGGACAATGGGAAACAATGTAACCAGCTGCTTTGCTGCCTTCTGAAAGCGTTGCCATCTTCCCTCTAGAGAAAGCGGGAGGTGCTAGCAAACTCAGCTCAGCAAATTCCACATTTTAAGGCCCGTTACTTTAACTGTCCCATGAGTATTTACCAGGACAGCAAATGGAAAAGAGATTAACTCAGAGGAATTTTGATAATAGCTAGGACATAAAGAAAACCGGTTGAGAGCCATAGTGTGGACAAGGACAGCTAGGCACAGCTAGACCAAGATGGCTCAGGAGGGCTGATAATTTAGTCCCTTTTCAAGCCAATCCTCTTTAGATGTTCATTCAACATTTATTTAGTGGGAGAGAAATATTTTTAAATTTCCACTTGAGATTACTATTTAGTTTGATGAGAGCACGACTGAATTATATTTTAGCCAGCTGTATGAAAATTCTCTTGTAGAGACCTGCATTAACTGCCACCATATAGACAATGTATTCTATTGATGTTTTCTTGCCTACTTATGAATAGGTGCCCTGGGCATCTGCACAGCTGGTGCACTCCTTAATCCAAAGTTTGATCAGGGCAAAGGAAAAAATAATTAGGTGCTCAGGGTAAGAGAGTATGACAAAGCCTGGTGGGCTATGGGCTATTGCCTTGTTTTTTGTTTCTGTTCATTTTTCCTTTATTCTTTTTGTTATTTTAACTGTTACGCGCTACTTGCTTTGCAATTGTACCCTTTATTTATTCATTTATTTTTATTTTTTGAGATGGAGCCTCACTCTGTCACCCAGGCTGGAGTGCGGTGGTGTGACCTCGGCTCACTGCAATCTCTGCCTCCCAGGTGCAAGTGATTCTCTTGCCTCAGCCTCCCCAGTAGCTGGGATTACAGGAGCTCGCCACCAGGCTTGGCTAATTTTTGTATTTTTAGTAAAGACAGAGTTTCACCATGTTGGCCAGGCTGTTCTGGAACTTCTGACCTCGGGTGATCCATCCGGCTCAGCCTCCCAAAGTGCTGGGATTACAGGCGTTGGCCACTGCGCCTGGCCGGAACTATACCCTTTATGAACCAAAGCTGCCAGTTCCATGCCAACTGTTAAGTATACTGAAAAATTCTGCAACCTAAAGATAGTTTTTTAAAAACATATTATTTTGAAGTTCTTTTAGATGTATGCTGCAGTAATTTAGGTTTGCTACCCCCAGAGTTAATTTCCTGTACTTCCTCAGTCAGTTGCCATGTCTAAGCCAATTCAGCTATCCATAGCCCCTTGGGTGAAAAGGAGATTGGACCATTTTGAAGAAGGATACTACAATGCTGCAACAACAACACAAAAAGTGTAAGTCTTCCTAGAACCCTTCTACAAAGGATCTGCATTCATTTTCTAGACTGCTTGTACACAGGAAAAAGGAAAAACCCATAATTTTATGAAATGATGAGATACTGGCTCTGTAATAGGCTGAATAATGTCCCTGCAAATTCATTTCTGCTTGGAGCCTCAGAATGTGACCTATATGGAAATAGAGTCTTTACAGATGTTATTATAAAGTAATGATCAAAATGAGATCATACTAGATTAGAGGAGGACCCGAATCTATGAAAATACTCTTTTTCTTTTTTGGTTTTGAGACAGAGTCTTGTTCTGTCGCCAGGCGCCAGGCTGGAGTTCAGTGGCATGATCTCGGCTCACTGCAATCTCCACCTCCCGAGTTCAAGCAATTCTCCTGCCTCAGCCCTCCGAGTAGCTGGGACTACAGGCGCACGCCACCACGCCCAGCTAATTTTTGTGTTTTTAGTGGAGACGGCGTTTCACCATGTTGGCCAGGATGGTCTCGATCTCTTGACCTCGTGATCCGCCTGCCTCGACCTCCCAAAGTGCTGGGATTACAGGTGTGAGCCACCGCACCTGGCCCGAAAATACTCTTTGATGAGATAGAGAGTAGGGGAACAAGGCCATGTGTGGATGGAGCCAAGTCTGGAGTTATACAGCCACAAGCTTCCAGGAGCTGCCAAGAGCCACCAGGAGCCAACAGAAGCTGGAAGGATCCTCCCCTACAGCATTTATGGGGAGAGTAGCCCTGCCAACACCTTAATTTTAGACTTCTGGCCTCCAGAACTACGAGAGAATATACTTCTGTTGTTTAAAACCCCCAAATTTGTGGTAATTTGTTGTGGCAGCCCTGGGAAATTAATACAGGTTCTAACTTGTTGCTAATCTCCAAGGACCCAAAAGCCCACCAGGGGGAATATGGAGATCAAGTAAACAGATGACATGTTGGCTAAGTCTATCCCACAGTGAGCCCAACAGGTCCATGGATCCATGTATGGTCATTTTCCAAGTTCCTAAATGTATAATTGGAATAGACACGCTAGGGAACTGACAGAATATCCACATTGGCTTCCTGACCCGTGGACTTGTGGCTATCATGGTAGGAACAGCTAAGTAGAGCATCTTAGAGCATTCTGTCCTGATCAGAACAGTAAACCCAAGCAAATACTGCATCCCTGGAGGCAATTGCCAATTTTAGTAATACCATCCCAAACTGGAAAGATCTCAAGGCAGTGATCACTATCACTTCCCCATCTAACCCACCTGTTTGGACTGCGCAGGAGGTACATACATTTTAGAGAATGACTATAGGTTATTATAAATTAATTTTTTTTTGCAGCTATTTTTCCCAATTTGGTATATACAATGGGGCAAATCATCTCAGACCTTGGCTCCCAATACACTATTCATCTGGTGAGTGTTTTTTTCTCTAAATCAATTTAAAAGACCCACCAGCAATGGTTTGTTTTCAATTAGCAAGGATCTGCCTCAGGGTTATATCAACTCTTTTGCTCTCTGCAATCATCTAGGCTGAAGATACCTGAGTCATCTTGTCATGCCTCGTGATATTATGATGCTCCATTAATTGATAATTTGCTAATTGGGCCTGAGGAGCAGGAGCTAGCAAGGACCACAGACATTAGCTAAACATATGTGTGCTATGCAGTAGCATGATATAAACCTCGTGAAAATGCAGGGGATTTGTATGGCTCTTAGAGGCAATACGCACCTAATTTTGTGGGCCACTGCAAGCTGTTTACCAAATAACCCAAAGGCTGCCAGTTTTGAATGGGGGTCAAAACAAGAGAAGGTTCTACAGCAATTTGTGGTCATATGACCTGGCAGATCAAGTGATACTCAAAGTATCCATGGTAAATAGGGACACTTCTGGCAACTTCCAACAAGAGAATCACAGGGCAGACTCTAGGATTTGTGGGCAAAGCTGTGTTCTCTTCTTCAGATGACAATTCTCATCCCAAGAAACAATTCCTTACTTGCTATTGGACTCTGCTAGAGGCAACAAGTGACAGTGTACACCGAGATGCTGATCATGGACTTGGCAGTATCTGGGCCAGCAGGTTCTAGGTGGGAGTGTGCTCAGCACTAATCCATCACCACATGAAAATAATATATGAGACAGGACTCAGGAAGATCCTAAAGACACAGGTAAGTTGCATGAACAGTGCCTTAGACTCATACAGCACCTAGCCCTGTGCCATTGCCTCCGATTCCTCAGTACAAACCTTACGGTGTCATCAGGAGTTTCTTTTAATCAGCTGACTGAGAGAAAAACTCCTATTTAGTTTACAAATGGTTCCAGAAGTAGACTGCTGCAGCATTACAGCCCACATCAGGTACATGTGAGAGAGTGGTAAAGATAAATTCTTCCAATGGGCAAAACTGAAAGAAGTACATTTGGTACCCACCCTGTGAGGACCGCAAACAGGCAGTCAGTCATAGAGAGTGGATGGATGGTCAGACAACCGGAAAGAACAGGATTGGAAGATTGGTGATTGGAGGACTGGAAAATGGCATAAGGATAGACATCTTGAAGCGGGCATGGGATATGAGGATATTTGTTTCCCTTGTGTATGCTCACTGCAGAGAAGGCCATCAAAAAATCAAAGTGATGGGGAAGTATTCTGTAGCTCTCACACACTCCAGTCCTTATTCAGTGGGTCCATGCCCAAAGTAGTTGTGGGCTCAACTATACAAACTTCTCACCAAGGTTGATACGGCGACTGCCATTCTTCAGTGCCTCATTTGCCAACAGCAGGGACCAATGCAGAGTTCCTGGGGGGACCCAGCAGCCACCTGGTGATGGGTTTGTTGCATTCAATCCTTTCCATTACTGGAGAGGCAAAAGAAGAAAAGAGAAAATCAGTGAAACCAAAGTAAAAGAATTGGCCTCATTTTGCACTCTCTACCAAAAGGAAGAAAACACAGCTTCTGGTCTGCCCACTTTGGGTTTTGGAGGCAACACATTTCACACCTAGAAATGTTGCTCCAGTCAATATTCAAGGTGATACCAAAGGTTTCCCGTTTTTTGAGTAGAGCCCAAAGCAGGAAAAGACTCTGCAGCTAGTCCAGGCCTTGCTGCAATCAACCCTGTCACCTTCGCCACATAAGCCATCAGATCTTATGTTATTGGAGGTATCACAGGTAAGGAAACACGCGGTAAAAAGCTTATGGCAAGCTCCAGAAAGAATCACCCTAGTGCAGACCCTAAGATTCTGGAGTCAGTTCATGCCGTCTGCATCAGAAAGGGTGTGCCCTTTGAGAAACAGCTCTTGGTGTGTTACTAGCAGGGACAGAGTACTTGATCATGAAACATCAAATGACTATGATTCTGGGACCGTTAACTATGAGCCGGGTTTGTCACATACACCAAGTCGTAATGTTAGATAGTCTCAGCAAAGCATCATAAGTCAACAGTGGTACCTTCGGGATTGAGCCCAGGCAGGACCTGAGGGTATGAGACAGCTGCATGACCAGGTAGCCCAGACCCCCATGTCACCCACGATAGTTGCACTGAGTTGTATCTGTGATCATATGGGAGATCCCACTGGGCCAGCTGAAAGACCTGCCCAAGTTTAGATTATAAACTGGTGAGTTTTACTTGTGGGTGTCTTAAGGGGTGGGCTTGAAAGACAGTTGAAAAGGGAAGATCTTCCCAATGGGTGGTCCAGAGAGCAGTACATCTGGTCATCCAGTTTGTGTGGAAGAAGGCATTCAAGATAAGAGTACATACAGATTCCAGAGGGTGGATCCAATCAGGGGCTTAGAAGAAGAAAAAAGACTAAATGACTGAAGACAAGGAGGTCCGGGGTGAGGTCATGTGGCTGGATGTAGACGTGGGCACATGCATAAACATTGTTGCATCACACATCACTGCCTGCACTTGTATGGCCCTAGTGGTGAGTGCCTATCAGTTTTACCCCCTAGGCACCTCTCTTCATTCACCCTACTCCCAATCCTGCCAAAAAAAAAAAAAAAATTACATATTTTCACCAAACCCTATTGTCTATACCCGCCCAGATTCAAGTAAGAGGGATATAGAGCCAACCTCTCAACAGGTGGAATATCAAAGAAGGTTGAAATGGTCACACAGACCCCATGCTTAACATGGATGCCTGGCGGCCAATGCCAATATTTTTCTGGAAATGACATGCAGAGAGGCTTCCATTTTATCTCTAAGTGAACAAATGGGCCCTGAATGAAAGCATGCTATTCTCCAAACACAAAAATTTGTAGTGGCTCTAACCCAAGTCATAGTAAAGTCTCCCCCAACTACCATTCTAACTTAGACGATTATTAGATGAATTTGTAGGATTATAGAACACATACTTCTCTGCAGTGCGGTTTACTATTTAGATTTAAATTTCCTAAATGGAATTTATGAAATTTTCATCAATCAGTAGAAAGCAGTACTGACTATAAAAGTATTTCAGGCCGGGTATGGTGGCTTACACCTGTAATCCCAGCACTTGGAGAGGCTGAGGTGGGCGGATCACTTGAGGTCAGGAGTTCAAGGCCAGCCTGGTAAACATGGCGAAACCCCGCCTCTACTAAAAATACAAAAATTATCCAGCATGTTGCTGTGCAACTGTAATCCCAGCTACTTGGGAGGCTGAGGCAGGTGAATCCCTTGAACCTAGGAAGCGCAGGTTGCAGTCAGCTGAGATCACGCCACTGCACTCCAGCCTGGGTGACAGAATGAGACTCCATCTCAAAAAAGTAAACAAGCAAATAAATAAATATTTCAGTGTACCCATTTTGAAAATTTCTTAGGTGCTATTCTTGATAAGATCAACATAGATCATCCTGAATTTGACATTTATGATTTTAAAAAATGAGCTTTTTGTTTTGTTTTGTTTTTGAGATAGGGTTTCACTTTGTTGCCCAGGCTGGAGTGCAGTGCCACAATCACAGCTCATTGCAGCTTTGACCTCCTGGGCTCAGATGATCCACCTCAGCTTCCAGGATAGCTGGGACTACAGGTATGTGCCACCACACTTGGCTACTTTTTTGTATTTTTTTTGTTTTTTTTTTTGTAGAGATTGGGTTTCACTATATTGCCCCAGCCAGTCTCAAACTCTTGGGCTCAAGCAATTCGCCCACCTTGGACTTGCAAAATTCTGAGATTACAGGTGTGAGCTACTGTGCCAGGCCTGTGCTTCTTGATTTAATAAAATTTGGCATTTGTGATCGTAAAGTGATCATGTAAGACTTATCTCTACTGCTTCCTTCCATGTTGATGTGGTTTAGCTGTGTCCCCACCTAAATCTCCACCTGAATTGTATCTCCCAGAATTCCCACGTGTTGTGGGAGGGGCACAGGGGGAGGTAATTGAATCATTGGGGCTGCTCTTTCCTGTGCTGTTCTCGTGATACTGAGTAAGTCTCACGAGATCTGATGGGTTTATCAGGGGTTTCCACGTTTGCTTTTTCCTCATTTTCTCTTGCCACCGCCACATAAGAAGTGCCTTTCGCCCCCACCACCCCCTGCCGTGATTCTGAGGCCTCCCCAGCCATGTGGAACCGTAAGTCCAATTAAACCTCTTTTTCTTCCCAGTCTCGGGTATGTCTTTACCAACAGTGTGAAAATGGACTAATACAGTAAATTGGTACCAGTAGAAAGGGGCATTGCTGGAAAGATACCCCAAAAAGTGGAAGCAACTTTGGAATTGGGTAACAGGCAGAGGTTGGAACAGTTTGGAGGGCTCATAAGAAGACAGGAAAATGTGGGAAAGTTTGGAACCACCTAGACTTGGTGAGTGACTTTGACAAAAATGCTGATAGTGATATGAACAATAAGGTCAAGGCTGAGGTGATCTCAGATGGAGATGAAAACTTGTAGGGAACAGGCACAAAGGTGATTCTTGTTATGTTTTAGCAAAGAGACTGGCTGTATTCTGCCCCTGCCCTAGAGATCTGTGGAACTTTGAACCTGAGAGAGACAATTTCAGGTATTTAGTGGAAGAAATTTCTAAGTACCAAAGCATTCAAGAGATGACTTGGGTGTTGTTAAAAGCATTCTGTTTTAAAAGGGAAACAGAGCATAAAAGTTCAGAAAATTTGCAGCCTGACAATGCAGTAGAAAAGAAAAACCCATTTTCTGAGGAGAAATTCAAACTGGCTGCAGACATTTGCATAAGTAGCAAGGAGCAAGGAGCCTAATGTTAATCCCCAAGACCATGGGGAAAGTGTCTCCAGGCCATTTCAGAGACCTTCAGGGCAGCCCCTCCCATCACAGGCCCGGAGGCACAGAAGGAAAAAGTGGTTTCATGGGCTGGGCCCAGGGTCCCTGCGTTGTGTGCAGCCTAGGGACTTGGTGCCCTGTGTCGCAGCCATTCCAGCCACAGCTAAAGGGGCCAAAGTAGAGCTCAGGATGTGGCTTCAGAGCGTGGAAGCCCCAAGTCTTGGCGACTTCCACGTGGTGTTGAGCCTGTGGATACACAGAAGTCAAGAACTGAGGTTTGGGAACCTCTGCCTAGATTTCAGAAGATGTATGGAAATGCCTGGACGCCCAGGCAAAAGTTAGCTGCAGGGGCAGGGTCCTCATGGAGAACCTCTGCTAGGGCAATGTGGAAGGGAAATGTGGGGTCAGAGCCCTCACACAGAGTCCCTACTAGGGCACTGCCTTGTGGAGCTGTTGGAAGAGGGCCACTGTCCTTCAGACCCCAGAATGGTAGATCCACTGACAGCTTGCACCATGCACCTGGAAGAGCCATGGACACTCAGTGCCAGCTTGTGAAAGCAGCCAGGAGGGAGGCTGTATCCTGCAAAGCCACAGGGGTGGAGCTGCCCAAGGCCATGGGAACCCACCTCTTGTATCAGCGTGATCTGGATATGAGACCTGGAGTCAAAGGAGCTCATTTTGGAGCTTTAAAATTTGACTGCCCCACTGGATTTCGGACTTGCATGGGCCCTACAACCCCTTTGTTTTGGCCAATTTTTCCTGTTTGGAATGGCTGTATTTACCAATACCTGTATCCTCATTGTATCTAGGAAGTAACCAGCTTGCTTTTGATTTTACAGGCTCATAGGTGGAAGGGACTTGCCTTGTCTCAGATAAGACTTTGGACTGTGGACTTTTGGGTTAATGCTGAAATGAGTTAAGACTTTGGGAGACTGTTGGGAAGGCATGATTGGTTTTGAAATGTGAGGACATGAGATTTGGAGGGGCCAGGGGAAGAATTATATGGTTTGGCTGTGTCCCCACCTAAATCTCAACTTGAATTGTATCTCCCAGAATTCCCACGTGTTGTGGGAAGGACCCAGGGGGAGATAATTGAATCATGGGGGCCAGTCTTCTCGTGCTATTTTTGTGATAGCAAATAAGTCTCAGGAGATCTGATGGGTTTATCAGGGGTTTCCACTTTTGCTCCTTCCTCATTTCTGTCTTGCCACCGCCATGTAAGAAGTGACTTCCGCCCCCTGCCATGATTCTGAGGCCTCCTCAGCCATGTGGACTGTAAGTCCAGTGAAACCTCTTTTTCTTCCCAATCTCGGGTATGCCTTTATCAGCAGCATGAAAATGGACTAGTACACATCTGTACACGAGAACTTACAAGAACATGTTCTGACTTCTACCTTTATTGTAAGGAACCCTGTGTCTGGCCTAGCCTACAAAGGTAAGACTGGATATGAAAAGGTGTGGAACGCAGGATCAAGAAGACTCAGTTGTACATTACCCTAGAAAGAGTCTACCAAAGCAATTGGTGAATGTAAGCTAAACAAAGGAGACTTAAAGAATGACTGAAACTGTAGTCACCTCAGGAAAGCAAACTCATAGTAATACCAGCTAACATTGTGTGGTGACTGTGCGCCAGGCGCTTTGCTCTGTCTTCCTTCCCCTGCATAATAACCATATGAGAAGATACATTATTATTATTATTTTAGAGGAAAAAAGTGAGGCGGAGAGAGGGGAAATTGACAAGAATTATTAAGTGGCAGAATTGGAATCAAAATGCTCTTTTGTCTCCCCAGGATGTGAGCTGAAGGAGCAAAACAAAATAACAATGTAAGGGCATCCAGGGTGGAGGTGAAAGGGACCCAGAGAAGAGGGTGAGGCACAGAGATAAAGCAGGTGAGGTCAAGTAGTTCAGAAAATGAAGCCGACAAGCACTCAGTATAAGAACCGTGTATATCTTCAGAGCAGGTGCAGTTCCCGGGAGGCACTGTGCCAGGCAAGAGATAGTTAGAATCTACAGGAATGCGAGGTCGTAGAACCAGGATCATACAAAGTGTTGAGTGCACAGGAGCCAGTGTGGCATTACCCTATTGCTTAGCTGTTCCTCCTGGGGTGTCTCAAAAAGAGAAGACACACTAGAAGTTACACTTAGAGATACCTGGCCTTTGGATTTTTGTCTATGCCTCAGAGTTCCAAAGAAATAAAGAGGTGTCTCTTCTCTGGCCCAGCAACTACTGGAATGGTTTTATTTTATAGATCTATATAGTTGACACACATTAAAAATGACCTTGTGTAACCCATACCTTTACTGGCTGTCAGCAGAGGGAATGCTCAGCTCACTAAACGTTCAGCAGTATTAACTTGTTTTATAAGCTGTTGCAACTTTGCCCTCCAACAAATTAGGTTAGTACTAACCTAACAGCTTATAAAACAATAATAGTAACTTACATAGTAAGCAAACCCCTTTTAAAAGTGTATAGTTTTTGGCAAATGAAATTATGTTTTAAATATCTGCCGAATCCACCTTGTTCTAGGAATATCAGAGAACCCCATGCCTACATTTTTAAAAGGTTTTGTATGCTAAGTCATCTTAGGGTAGGGAAAGTCTGAATTGGCCTTTCTATTTTCAGTCCCATGGTGAGGCTTGAGTCACTGCGTTCCAGGCTCAGTGAATTAGTGATAATAGAAAAGGGCACAGAAAGGTTATCAGGAACCAGGGTTATCTGGTATATTTGCCCTGCTCTCCCCGGCACCCCTCGGTGGTTGCTCCTGTTTGAGCATGCTCTTCTCTTCCATCTGTGCTGTTTTTTACCCCAGCGTACTGTTGGAAGGGGTCCTCAGAAGGCATTTGACCGAAGGATACTTGGAAAGACCAAACCCAGACCACAGTAGTGACCAGATAGTTAGTGGCAGCCCCAGCTGCATATATGGCAAGAAGTAGCCAAGAAGGGGAATCTCCATGACCACAGACGATGCAGTGGGCACTAGGGACCTGGCATTTGCTGTCAGAACAATCCAGCCAGGGTAACAGGTGGTGTTGCAGGAGGTGGGTGGAGTACACAGCAGGGATTTGGGGAACAGGAGATCCATGGAGATCTAGACATGCTGACAGCCCTCAGCACTGGGTTATCTGGCAGCTCACAGCAGTTGCTTTGCCTGGAGTGGGTGGGTACTCAGCCTGGCTGAGGCTTGTCTGGGAGAACTTTCTCTGTCATTGTCCATCCTGATCTGTGAGAAGCTGTAGGTGCCCCTACAGCTCAGTGGGAAGATAAAACCACAAGTTGGTCTGGAAAATCAAAGACGAGCAAGTGGGTATGGTCATAATAATTTAATTAAAAAAAGTTAGAGTTCTGGCCAGGGACGGTGGCTCATGCCTGTAATCCCAGCACTTTGAGAGGCCGAGGTGGGAAGATCACCTGAGGTCAGGAGTTGGAGACCAGCCTGGCCAACATGGCGAAACTCCATCTCTACTGATAATACAAAAATCAGCTGGGTGTGGTGGCGGGCGCCTGTAGTCCCAGCTACTCGGGAGGCTGAGGCAGGAGAATCGCTTGAACCAGGGAGACGGAGGTTACAGTGAGCCGAGATTGTGCCACTGCACTCCAGCATGGGTGACAAGAGTGAAACTCCATCTCAAAAAAAAAAAAAATGAGAGTTCTTTTTTCCTTTTTGGCCTTCCTAAACTGTGCAGGTGTCAGCAGGAAGACCAGCCATTCACTTTGGCTATGGCAGGGAGGCTCTCTGGTCCGTCTAGAAATCAGTAGGTATGCAGATTGGCTTGAAAGTTCATCAGAGTTCCTATTTTCTTTTCAGGAGGCAGCTTTATGGAGGCCAATATGCAGACAAGAGAAATAACTCAGGCATTTTTGGGGAGAGGTACAGAAAGAGGAGAAAAGACTGAAGCGACTGCTGTTCTGGACAAGAGCTATGACTATATGTGGTACTCCCAGAATGGTGAGGTCTGGGACACTTGAATAATATGGCTGTGCTGTGAATGATGTTACCTAGGCAGAATGATTATCCCGATTAAGTGATAGGCAGGGAACTAAGGTATCGAGGGTCTCAGGTATAATGTCCTGAGGGGTCCCATGAAAGCAAAGATAACAGAAGGTGTATCTCTTATGCCTCTTAGAGCCGTACGAATGCTGTAAGCCAGGGATCTGTAAAGTCCTAAGTCAAGCAGAGGCACAGGTGGAAAAAGGGTCAAATCTGATAACCCAGAGAAAAATGCCTGGTGATCAAAGCAAAGGGACAAACCTGAGGCCGCCATCAGGCGCTGAGTGTGCCGTGAGGCAGTCCGGGAGCACGCGCTATTCGGTAATGGACGGGGTATGCACAGAGAGGAAGGCTGGGCAAATATCTGAATTAGGGCCATGGCCCAGGGCTGATATTTTCTGAAATGCCTAAGGCGTGATGTGTGAGCAGGCCGCTATAGTTAGAGTGACACAGACAGAGTGACAGAATAGAACAAACAGCAGAATCAGTTTAGTGTTGAGTGTGTTCATCTGGTTAGACTTATTTCCTAGTCACAAAGATAAAACTGAGAACATGTTTTTTTCCTCTAGCCAAGTCGTCCTTTACAGACAGATTAAAGACTCCAGCTATAGATAAATATGAAAGCAGCTTTACTGCAACGTCCCTTAGTTTTCACTTCTGGTGGGCAAGTAACGAGTCTCCAAACCCAAGAGAGGGTAAAGGTTCATAGCTCTTGCTGCTCCCAGCAGAGTGCAGGGCATGCTGATGGCAGAGAGGGGAGTTGCCATCCCAGCCTCCTGCAGGCCCTAGGGTGGCCGGTGAAGGGCAACGGTGAGTCAGCAAGTTATAATGCGTTTAACAGTAACAGCCCGGGTGGAGGTCACGTGCTGTTTCCTCGGGCTTCCAGAAAGAAAACCAGAGATGTCTTATGTAGGACTTACCAAGTATAATCTTGTCTTACTGAATATAGCCAAATATTCACAGTCGGGGTCACCGTGCATGGAACTATTAGCAGTGGAGAATCCATGCAGGTAGGCGGGGTCACCGTGCATGGAACTGTTAGCAGTGGGGAATCCATGCAGGTAGGCGGGGTCACCGTGCATGGAACTGTTAGCAGTGGAGAATCCATGCAGGTAGGCGGGGTCACCGTGCATGGAACTGTTAGCAGTGGAGAATCCATGCAGGTAGGCAGCAACCTCAGTTCTTGTTTCCTCAGAAGAAAGAATTCCACTGAGGGGCATAAGGCAGAGGGAGAGACCCAGGCAAGTTTTAGAGCAGGAATGAAAGTTTATTAAAAAGCTTTAGACCAGGATGGAAAGGAAGGAAGGACACTTGGAAAAGGTCCAAGCGGGCGACTTGAAGGACGAGTGGGGTGTGACTTAGGGTTTTATACATCGACATACTTCTGGGATCTTGCATCCTTTCTCCCTTGATTCTTTCCTTGAGGATGGTTTGTCCGTACGTGTGGTGACCTGCTAGCACCTGGGAGGCGAGCATACGCAGAGTGTTTACTGGAGTTGAACTTATGCTCACTTGAAACATTCTTCCCTCTCCTGGTGGAATGCCGCCAGAAGATCATATACCAGTTAAACTCCGCCATTTTGACCCTTAGTGGGCATGTGCGAGCCCGCAGGCCCAACTCCTGGGATCTTATGGGGAAGCTGATGATCACCAGTTTCAGGCTTCTTCTACCTGTAGGGAGACTGCCTTTTTCTGGAGCTGGCTGCAACCAATTATTATTGTAGAGAGACAGTTAACAATGGCCTGACCATCACGTGATGGTCACGTGACATTCCTGGTGGGGGTGTGGGGGTCCTCTTCTGTCCTGTTTTAATTTTATGACCATATAATTTATCATTCAAACTAGACACTTTTGAGAGTGAAGGGGGTCACTGTTAGTTATGTTGGCAAAACAAGTGTGAATGTGGATGTCTCTGGATAATCAATATCTACAGTCACCCAACTCAATATCTACAGTAACCCAGTCCTTTCCATTTTTTTCTGAAAAGCTAGCCATGCTCTTAAATTAAAACACAGCATTTGAATCTAAAGTCGGATTGCCAGATAAAATACAAGATGCTCTGTTAAATTTGAATTTCAGATAAATGAATACTTTTAAGTATAAATATGTCCTAAATATTTCATAAGACATACTAAAAATTATCATGGTTTATTTGAAATTAAAATTTAACCGGGAAGTCTGTATTCTTATTTGCTGCTGGCAGCCCTAGTCTAACTAGACTAGTTTAACTAGTCTAAAGTTAATCCACTGTGTTATATTCAAGTCTATCGTCCTGCTTACGATGTAAGGCTTTTAGTCTCCAAGTTGATTTAGGTCATAGTCTGGTTAGCAAAAGGAGAAAATTGAGGCATCTGTTCCAATTGGCCCAGTCACCTGAGCCACTAAAATCAGCTTTTTAAAATGTCTCTAAACTACAAGTAGGCTGGGACTAGGTCCCAGTGCCTGAGATGAGCTAGGCCAGCAGGTGAGAGTCCTCAGTTGTGGCACAAGGAGCTGAGTAGATAAACATCTTCTCCACACTTGGTGTTCACCTTTGCTTGATCTCCTAGGCCAGTGGTTCTCACCCCAGGCTGCATATTCGAATCACCTGGGGAATGGCCGGGTGAGGTGGCTCACACCTGTAATCCCAGCACTTTGGGAGGCCGAGGCAGGAGGATCACAAGGTCAGGAGATCGAGACCAGCCTGGGCAATATGGTGAAACCCCGTCTCTACTAAAAATGCAAAAATTAGCCGGGTGTGGTGGTGGACACCTGTAATCCCAGCTATTCAGGAGGCTAAGGCAGAAGAATCGCTTGAACCCGGGAGGCGGAGGATGCAGTGAGCCAAGACTGTGCCGTTGTACTCCGGCCTGGGTGACAGAGTGAGACTCCATCTCAAAAAAAAAAAAAAAAGTTTAAGTCTGAATTAAAATACATTTTCTTCTGATTGTAGTAAAAAGAAAAATAAAAGAAAAAAAAGAAGAAAAGAATCACCTGGGGAGCTTGTAAACCCACTGATGTTTCAGCCCCACTCCAGACCAATTAAATCAGGATCTCCAGGTGTACGCTCTGGCATCCATGGGTCTCAAATGTTCCCAGGTGATTTTAAGGTTCTAATGAGAACCTTAAAATCCTATGCCCTATGCCCTCGCTCTGTTCCCAGTGGCCTCAGTTCTTCTCGTTTAATTCTTCTCCTTTAAATGCCCTCCTTGTAGTATTGGACATTTTATAGCCCTGAAAATATGACTGGAGCACCTGTTCTGTGTTAAAATGGTGGCATGGATGGGATTTGCCCAGAAGAGTTCCTTGTCCTTCCATGACCTTGTCTTGTGCTGACTCCTCCTACTTCAGCCTCGCTTCAGCTTTGGTTTCCTTGCCCCCTCCTTCTCTGCTTATAACACATTCATTTCCATTTTGTAGCTAGTCTCCTTTCAGACCCATCCAGTGGCAGTCCTCTTGGCTTGGACCGAAGACCCCCTCTGGAGAACTGTCTCTGTAGCCTATACTGATGATACTGGCCACTGGCCAGGGCTCCATCCCTTCCTGGCTTCCACCCCAAGGAGTCCAAGCCCCAGACATTTAGCTGTAGAGAGAATCCAGATTTTGCATTGCCATAGGAAGGATTGATGGAGACTTCAAGAATAATGTATCAAAATGCCAATTTCTTTCTAACAAGCTGGGGAGGATACTGTTGACAGCAGCAGAAAGGGGTAGCAGTAGTTTGCTTTCCAAATGGTAAAAAGAAGGGCCTGGCGGTGGCACCCTGTCCATGCATCATTAAAAATGGACTCTCCTGCTTCATTTGGAATTCGACCCAATGAACTCGAAGAAACTCTGGACAATGACCAGCACAGAGCCCCGAGCAAAATACAGCAAGAGTATTTGCTTTGCTCGTTCACCAAGTACCTACCGTGTCCCAAGTACTATGCTATGTGCAGAGCGTACACTGGTGAATAAAACAGACACGGTCCCTGGAGCCTATGAATCTTACCATCTAGCCAGAGATAATAAAAAGTAAGAAGAATACAAAGGAAGAGTGGGACAGAAATACTCAAGCAGAATGAGGGTGAGATTGAAGTCCCTGAACACACAGTACCCTTTACTCTCGATCTTAGCCAAAAGGCTGAGAAGAGATTACAGTGCTTTTTAAAGGTAGCATTTCACCCAGCCAATAATCAGCCCCTCTGGCCTTCTTGAGGTGCAAGGCCACACGCTCAAATTCTTTACTCAAACAATAGGCTAGTACAAATGGAGCTATTTCTTAAATCCAGCTGTTTACATAGCAGCTACAAATCAGTTCAGAAAGAATCCCCCGCCATCCACAACTGCCATTGAGCAGGTGCTCAACAGCGTCTGTCTCACCACCAGGGCTGCAGTCAGGACAAGAGAACAGGTTTGAATGTCTTCTGTCTTCCGTTTCTGGAACTTCACAAGCTGTGTCTTCAGTGCCCAGAGGCAGCTGCAACCTCTCCCTAGCTCTCCTCTCAGAACAATAGTGATTTTTTTTAGAGGCATGAAAAGGAAGGTTTGCATTGAATTATTAAACAATGGGCATTGAAAGATATGTTTTCTTTGACCTCTGTACCTCTAGCTTTTACCAGTCAGTGTTTTCTCGTACCAAGGCTAAGATATGTATAATATTGAAATGGATGTCTTATATCGTATTTTACAAGCTTTTGAAAACCTGTGCCTTTTAATACATTTTAAAACATTTCACGCCCTTCTTTCATTTTCTGAAATTCAAAATAAATTATATCTCAGGGGACACAAAAGCACGAGAAGAAAGCACTGCTTTGTTTTCAAACCAGGCCCCAGTCATTGCCCTTGAGATTCTTGTGGGTGAGCACAACCACCCCTCCCACCTCCAGTTCCTGAGACTCATTGTTCCAAATGGTAATGTTAACATTTGCCTTGTGCGCTCATGGATAACTTTCCATTATTTCAGTTGTAAACATTTTCTATGTGAAATAAAATGAGGTGGGACCAATTAAACAATGGACTTTAAACAAATCAAACAAAAGTTTTTGCAAGCAAAGGAGCATCGTGCCTTTGAAATGGCCACTTTTAGGGGCCAACGTGTGCTTCTAGGGCTAACATCGTGGCTCCAGAGATTGGGAGGTACTCATTTAGTGTGGCACAGGGAAAGGAGTATAAGCTTTGGAGGCAGGTGACCTGGATGCAAATTCACGTTCTGCCACAGTTCACCGGTTGCTGCCTTGACCCAGTTGTTTAACTTCTTTCTGAGCCTCAGTTTCCTCAATGGTAAAAGGAGAAAAATGATATGAAAAAAATGAATGCAAAATGTCTGCACATCTCAGAAAGCTCAGTAAGTAGTTTTCAAGATTGTAACTATCACTAATGATATGTCTTTTCCCCAGAGATCTTTTAGGATGATTTTTTTTTTTTTTTTTTAGAATCTCATGTATTTTATAGTCAAACTAACAGAAGTGAAGTGGATAATAAATGGCTGGCCATTCTAGTTTTGGTGGGAAAAAAATTGTTGCTGTAGTCACTATCCTAAAATTTTATGTGGTTCATTAAGTGACGCTGAAGTTCACTCTAAAAAAATGTTTCCAAAATGTTCTCAACGACCACATTCTCCTTAGAATTGTGCACAGATTGGCTGGGTGGCCGCTTTGAAGCGATTAAAATTCTCTTTGTTTTATGGTCACACCGCAAATACGGACCCTGTAAAAAAGGCTCCATTACTGCAGATCTGCCTTGTCATTTCCTCCTTGTCCACGTATGTGTCTTTTTAGAACAGTGATGTGTAGTAAGAGTTTTTTTTTTCCTTTTTAATTTTTTTCCCTTTGATTCCTGCACCTTTTTCATCAACACCGGAAAATTAGCCCCAGTCCCTGTTACCAAAGCTAGCGCGATCATTCCACAGTTTCACACGCTTTCAAGTTTCCATTTTCCTCCTCTCACCCCAGATGCCTGGCATACGCGATAGCAGCAAAAACAAAGTCTGTTGCATTTTTGGAATGTTATTAACGTTGAAGCAGCCCAGGGATTGCAACAGCTAAGATAGGGATCCCCACCCCCAACTTTGTTTCTCACTAGAGAGCAAAGAGAAGCTCTTAAATCCAGAGAGCAGGGAGAACTCTGGCCCTAAGAGGCACCCAAATGCCTTGAATCCACTGATTGCCCTCTGCTGCCACCCCAGCCTTCACACCTCATCTCAGCTTTCCCATAGGAAAACCACGTGAGGTGTTAGACCACGATGCTACACAATAGAAATAGATATCTGGTGTTTGTCTAGGGTAATTTAGGTGGCACTGCTGAACTCCGCCCTTCTTCCCACTAATAACATCAGAAAGAGAGTGAGGGGCAAAATCATCTGTGATTGTCTCTGCGTGGTTGTTGAAATTGCTCCCCCAAGGGTTTTCTAGGGTTTTTAAGCATAAAGGTGTTCATCCAAATGAAAAAATCGTATGTCTATAAGCCATTTGAGATTCAGCATGTCTGGCAATGCACATTTTTTTAAGGACGAGAAAACGCAGCATGAAATGTGCATATGTATGCTGTGTTGGGGAATTTCTGAACCTTTCACTGTCATCTTGAAGCCTTTAAGAGGGAAGCTCCTGAGGATGTTGGATTATAAAAGTCATTCTCTCATTCCTGGGACTTAAGGCCACGTCTCTGAGCGTCACAAATGTGAGATCGCAAATGAAGATGATTTGAGCTTAGTGGAAGAAAGCGTTATCTTCAACACTGACATTTCTACTCCTCTAATAAAATCACATTGTGCGTCTTTTTCTATTTAAAGGTTTCTTTGCCCTTCCCCTTTCCTAGGGCTGATGGGATTCATCCCCTAAAGTTAGTGCGGTTGGCAGTAACAGGGCTGAGTGGATTTAGCTGGTATGATCAGGAGATTGGTTACAGGGGAATTGAGCAAATAAGTAAACATATTGAGAATGAGGGGGCCAGGCCTCTCACTGTTGGAGAGATCTATATTTGAGTTACAAATACAGAATGAAAGAAGGCTAGAATAAAAGCTGTGGTGTTGGTGGAACTGAAAGTACTGGTGTGAACTACTGGCTTTTAACATAAATGTATAACAAAGATTTATGCATATTGTATGTGTATATATGAATATATACATATATAGAGATACACATATACATGCATACATAGACATATCTGTCTATCTACCTACTTAATTTCCTAGCTCTATCTGCACAGCGTGCCTGAAAGTAAAGACACCCACCTAGCAATGAGCATACCTAACATCCACAGCATGGCTTCTAGATATTATTCTTTATTAAAAGGAAGTAGGACTCCATCAAGAAATGGCTGATTTCAGGATGTGGTAGACTTAAAACTGGCCCACTCGAAGAAATCTGCATCTTAATGCCTGGAACCTGTAAATGTTACCTTATTTGGAAAAATGATTTTTGCAGATGTGATTAAGTTAAAGATTTTTAAATGAGGAGATTCTCCTGGATTAGCCAGGTGGGTCCTAAATGCCATCACAAGCATCCTTATAAGAGAGCGATAGGGGAAGATTATGGACAGAAGAGGGGACAGCTTGACGACGGAGGCAGGGATTCAGTTACAAGTCTGGGAGTGCCAGCAGTTACCCCAAGCTGGAAGGGGCAGGAGAGAGAGCGTCCCCCACAGGCTCTGGAGGGAGTGTGATCCTTCTAGTACCTAATTTCAGCCCGGCGATACTGGTTTCAGAACTCCTGGCCTCCAAATTTGTAAAGGAATTGTTTCTGTCCTTTCCAAATCTGTGGTAATTTGAGATGGCAGTCAAAGGAAGCTAATACACAGGCTGGGCAGAGAATGTCCAAGATGAGCCTGAAGCATCTTCTTGAGCCAGAAAGTGGGGTGATGCTCAGTATGGAAGAGGACTCAGGGACCAGCTTGAAGGGACTTTCTCAGGCCAAAGTGAAGGCAATAAAGAATCACAGGGAATATCAAGAATAAAAGCCAGGCGCAGTGGCTGATGCCTATAATCCCAGCACTTTGGGAGGCCAAGGCAGGTGGATCACCTGAAGTCAGGAGCTGGACCTGAACCTGACCAACATGGTAAAACCCTGTCCCTACCAAAAAAAACACAAAATTAGCTGGGCATGGCAGTGTGTGCCTGTAGTCCTAGCTATTCGGGAGGCCGAGGTTGGAGAATTGCTTGAGTGTAAGATGTTCAGGTTGCAGTGAGCTGTGATTGTGCCACTGCACTCGAGCCTGGGCAGCACAGCAAGATCCTGTCTCAAAAAAAAAGGAGAGAGAGAGGAAAGAAAGAAAGAGAAATGGAATTAGAATATCACCATTTGGCAACCATCAGAATGAAAATTAATTTAGACAAGAATCATCAATGGATGCAAAAACTAGTGGATGACAGTTTGATGAGAAACAGGATATTTACATCATCTCGGTTATCTTCCAACAAAACGCTTAACTCTTATTACTCCTTTTTAATTTAACGTCACCAGTAATGGGACTAATTGACATCGTGTTCCCTTGATATGATAGACTAAGAACAAAACATTACTCTGTGTGGTGTTCCTGCCAAAAATGCATGACCTAAAACTAATCATGAGGCAGCATCAGACAAACCCGAACTGGGGAGTATTCTACAGATAACTGGCTGTACCTTTGAAAATGTCAAAGGCATGCAGGGCAAGGAAAGGCTGAGGAACTGTTCCAAATTAATTGCTTCCAACAACCAACCCTCAACTGCATTCTGGACCCATCAAGGATATTATCAGGACAGAAAGTAAAATTGGAAGGTTATTTGTGAATAGATGGTAACATTGTATCAATGTTTCTACTTAGTAGGAGAGTGTCCTGCTTTTAGAAAATGCTGCACTAAAGTATCAAGAGATAATGAGACATTATGTCTGCACCTGCCTCAAATTGTTCAGAACAATAATGTTTAAAAATACGCGGAAAGATTGAAAGACAAATGTGGTAAAATGTTAACAATAAAGGAATTTAGGTGACGGGCATATGGGAGTTTTTTTGTAGCATTCTTGCAATTTTTTGTAAGTTTGAAATTATTTCTAAATGAAAAGTTAAAGAGAAAAAAAGATAATTTTTCTACCATGGTATTCTGTAACTTTCATTCAAAAAGTACTTATGGAATTCCCATTCAGAAAGTGAAAGGGCATTGGAGGGAAAGCCAGGGTGCCTGGTTCTGCCACTCTCTGGGTCCCTTTGGGCAGGTAACTTAACCGCTCTGAACCTCAGGCGCCTCAGCTTTGTCATTCTCTGCTTTTCTACACCTAAGGTGATTGGTTTCACTAGTTGGTTTAGTTCTGATTGAGAGGGAATCAACAATGGCATAGTTAAAAATCATTGCTGTGGAATGGGGAGTGGCTGCTGGTGAATAATTGAATGCCATTTCTTTTTGCAGGCAAAAATGCTCTAAAATTAGATTGTGGTGATGGCTGAATAGCTCCATGAAAATAGTCAAAAACATTGAATCATGCACTTGAATGGGTGAATTATTTAGTATGTAAATGTTATCTCAAGAAAGCCGTAAAACTCAATGTGGCTGCTTTTCTCACCCCACAGCTTTAAGGTTAGACTAAGGAAGGCTGTGACTTAATGGTGATGGTTTCACAGCTGGGGAGTAGAGAAGACATTCTCCTTCCAGAGGCTGGGTGGGAAAGCAAAGAGCAAATGCTAAAGGAGCATTTCCCACTGGCGGAAGGAAGGAGTGTGAGGGCCCCTTCAAGTGCCTGCCCCTACCCTCTGGCATCATCCTTTGCCCTCTCACTCTACAGGGTCCTTGGATGACCTGCTCCTTTACTGTGGTTTCAACTTCCTCCCGTAGGCTGGTGACTCCCTGTGTGATTTAGGATTACATTTTGCTGTAGGAAGAAACGAAAACTAAAATACTGGGGGCTTAAAAGCTTAAGCAAAAGCTAAGTTTTGGAATGTTTTTTTCTTTCTCATATAATGTCTGAGTAAACAGCCCAGAAGCTCTGTGAGGTCTGAGATCCTCTCTCTGGGCTCCCCTTTACGGCCTCACGGGCTGAGTGCTGAGCAGCCCTAGGAAGCGTGATTCCCATGGACAGCGTGAGTGGTTCCTTCTGGAGTACAGCCGTGTGACGGCCCTTCCCAGGACCCTTCTCTCTTGTCTCCTTTCAGTGGTCTCATCTGTATTGTCCAAGATGGCGGCATTTATCTTCCAGGAAAGCAAATGGCAGAAGGGACAGAGGCAGATGAAGGAGTGCAGAGTACTCGTGGGCTGAATCTTAATTAAGATTTTCAGAACTTCTCACTGTCTTAGTCATAGGACCATACTCAGTCTCAGTCATACATGTCTTAGTCATAGGACCATACTCAGTTGCAGGTGAAGCAGGGAAATGTAGTTCTAATTCCAAGTGGCCATGCACCCTGCCCCCCACAAAAAACGAGAAGGAAGGGAAGCAATCCTATTACTATGAAATAAGAAGAAACAAATACTGGGGGACAACTAGCAGTCTTGTTACTACTTCCTATCCATACTTCTAGTCCAGACCCATATAGCTGATTGTCTCCTCGACACCTCTGCACAGATAACTCACAGACAGCAAAACCAAACCTACCGTAAATGGAAAGCATCGTGCTTCCCCACACACTCCCATCCCAGACCTGCTCCTCCTTCCTCACTCACTCCCATCCCAGACCTGCCCCTCCTCTTGTGATGGCCACCTCTGTGAATGGCAATGTCATTCACCTACTTAGATGAGAATCATCTTAGACTTTTTCATTTCCTTCTCTGCCTATCCTCTCCCTCTGCCCTGCGAATGCCACCCCTGCAAATCTCCTCCTCCCTGTCCCCAGGACTTCAGCTAAGACTCATTTTTTTGCCAGTCTAGATTATCACAGGGGCCTTAAACTTGACCTCCTACCTCCAGGCTATTCCCACTACAGTCCTTTCCCCACCTTGTGCCCAGAGTGTTCTTGGTGACGAGAAATCTAATTTTCACCTACGTCTCCTTCAAATTCCTGGGTTTCCCCATATCTTTGGTGGTAAAGGGATTTCCCCATACCTTTGGTTGTAAAGTTCACTCTCTTTAAGCATAGCACCCAAGGCTCATCAGGCTCTGGCCTCTGCCTGCCTCTCCTGCCCCGTGAGCTAACTCTCCCCGCCACACAACCTTTCATCCAGTCCAGTGGTACTGAACTATGGGTAACAGTTCCTGAAAAAGTCAGCTGATGCACGCCACTCTGCCTCTGCACAGATGCCCGTTTGGTCTGAAATGACCTTCCCATATTTGTCTAATTCCTACTTCTTCAGCTCTCAGTGTCAGCACTGCCTACCCAAGGAAGATTTCCTGGGTTCCCCAGTCTGATGTAGACATTCTTCCTTTTACTGCCCGATTACACCATCTGTAATTATCCCAGTACTCATGTATTTGTATATCTTTCCCACAATACTATAAGCTCTTCAAAGGCTGGGATCTTGTCTTTTTTTGCTTTTTTATCCCATATGCCTGGCACATGAATATTTGTTGAGTAAATAAATATGCCAGGCTCAATCCTACACATGTTTATATGCCATTTATATGGGAAAACAGGCTCAGGAGAATTGCATGACATGTCAAAGACCACAGCGCTAATAGTACAAATGGAAATTAAATCCAATGTTCACGCCTCCTTGTGTGTGCCTACTTAGACAGATAACATTTGTGGCTGTTTTGAATTGAAATGTGGATGCACCCACTTTGGAGTTGATTAACCTTCATCCTAAGTCTATCATTGAAGGTGTGTATTTCTTCTCTTCCTCCAAATTCTTGAGTCTATGAACACATTTCTAGGGTACTTACAAACAATAGAGTCTTGGTTGGGTGCAATGGCTCATGCCTGTAATTCCAGCACTCTGGGAGGCCGAGGCAGATGTATCACCTGAGGTCAAGAGTTTGAGACCAGCCTGACCAACATGGTGAAACCCCATCTCTACTAAAATACAAAATTAGCTGGTCATGGTGGCACATGCCTGTGGTCCCAGCTACTTGGGAGACTGAGGCAGGAGAATCGTTGGAACTCACAAGGCAGAGGTTGCAGTGAGCCAAGATTATACCATTGCACTCCAGCCTGGGCAACAAGAGCAAAACGCCATGTCAAAAAATTAAAATAAAATAAAAAAGTCTAGGTTGGACACAGTGGCTCATGCTTGTAATCCCAGCACTTTGGGAGTCCAAGGTGGGAGGATCACTGTGCCCAATAGTTTGAGATCAGCCTGGGCAACATAAGTATCTCTACAAAAAATATTTAAACATTAGCGGTGCATGCCTGTAGTCCTAGCTATGAGAGAGGATTGCTTGAACGCAGGAGTTCATGACTGCAAGGAGCCATGATTGCACCAGTGCACTGCAGATTGGGCAGGATAGAGTCTAAAGTCTTTGCTTCCTCCTAAAAACATGTTTTATTATTCTCTACCAGTGGAGTCTGTTTCTTTACTCCTTCACTCCTTCAATGAATATTTATTAAACACAACTCAGTGTTAAAGCCTAATGGACACATAAACATGCAGAAACTAAGATGTTTCAGCCATTATCAGAACCTTTCAGTCCTTTTGTTAGAGCCGAGGAGATTCAGCCTTGTCTAAGGATACAATTACAAATGAAGAACAAGGAGCAGAGCTGTGCGTGTATGTTCAAGGCTGCATGCTATTATTGTTCCTTCTGAAGCAAGGAAGGTATAATCCTTGTACTGGAAACAGGTTTCAGGTACAATAAACAATGTACTCCCTTATCTCAGAAGCGCCAAGGTGGTTCAGCCAGTTGTTTACTACTTAGGTATTCCTTATTCAGCAGTTTTCATACAAAAAATGCTACTTTTAAATTCCCTAATCCTCTGCCCTCCCAAAAGGTAATAAGAAATGAAAACTGTGTACTGCCTAAATGAATTCATGTGTGTGGAAAACAAAGTCATTTTTATATACTCCTGCATCCATTTGACTGCAAGCCAGAACATTTTACACAAGCAGTGGAATTCATCTCTTGAAATTGATTCAGGTTTCCTGTGATAGGCGGGGCAGAAAAGGAAAATGAAAGCATGTGATTATAATTGCACTTGGAACCAGTCCCAGTTACAAGAGCAGTTCTTTAAAATTATTCTTTTGGTTTCACCTTAAATTATCTTAATGGGACAGTAAAGTTTAGGAGGAACAAAGAAAAGCGGGAAAAGGAAACCTGGAAGTTTTTCTTTCCTTTCTTTCTTTTTTCTTTTTTGAGACAGGATCTTGCTCCATTACCCAGGCTGGAGGGCAATGGCATGATCATAGCACTTCAAGCTCAAATTCTTAGGCTAAAACAATCTTCCTATCTCAGATTCCTGAGTATCTGGGATTACAGGTGTGCACCACCACACCTGACTAATTTTTTAAAAAATGTTTAGTAGGAGTCACTATGTTGCCCAGGCTGTTCCGGAACTCCTGGGCTCAAACGATCCTCCCACCTTGGCTTCCCAAAGTGCTGAGATTATAGGTGTGAGCCACTGTGCCTGGCCTGGAAATTTTTATTTATTCATTCAATAAATGTTTAGCACCCACCATATGGAAAGCACCACACTGGGACCTGTGCAAACATGATGATTAGTCAGACGAGAGGTCTGCCTTCAAGAGAGCACAATACTGCAGGCAAGTTAATAGGTACACACACACACAGACACACACACACAGACACACATACTCACAGACACACACACAGACACACACACACACAAGACACACACACACACACACACACACACACGCATTGTCCTCACTAATCAAACTCAGTCTTAAAATTTTTGCTACCTAAACCCAAGAAGTAAATAGATTCAGATACATTTTAGAACAAATCCATCTCCATCCCAACTTTTGCTACTTGCTTTCCAAAGAAACTCCAGTCATCAGTACTTGGACTCACCATACAAAGTCAGTCTCCAAATTCAGGAACCTGATCGGTGTGGCTGGCAGGATACTTTAGTACTATGTAAACATGATAAGGGCTATCTCGAGTGGCCCCAAATGCCATGAAGCTTGGAGGAGTGTCAGATAGTGTCTCCGTCTGGTGGAGAATATATTTTACCTTTGCCTTGAGCAGTGGGTAGAATGTTTTATCGCCAACCTCAATGCCATGACATGTCAAAGACCACAGCACTAACAGTATACATGGAAATTAAATCCAACGTTCATGCCTCCTGTGTGTTCCTACTTAGACAAATAACCTCAGTGCCCTCTAGCAATCTTATTTCCGCCCTATATGTCTCTTCCCCAGCACCTCCCCTTCTAAACCTTTCATCACTCTTTCAAGTCCCCTAGTTCTCTACTTTTCCTCATTCACTCTCAGAAAATGAGCTTACCTCTTACTTGGTAGAGAAAATAGGGGCTAACAGCCCTGCATGGCCTCATTTTCCTGACCACATTCGCTCTCCCCAGTAAAACCATCTGGCCTTTCTCCATGTCATCCAGCCTTACTGAAGCCATCCTTCCAGAGTTAACAAGCATTCTGGACAGAAATAGAGTTATAATTAAGCATTCATCAGGCTGCACGCTGAGTCACTTACTTGTAACTGAAAGTCACATAACACGGGATACTAACCATTTGTATCCTCATTGGGCTGGTAGATACAATTTCTGACATTAGAATCATAAGGCTTTCATTTAAGAGTTGTTTAAGCAGATCCTGAATTCCAGGGGAACAGCTAACAACCAGTTTAATGGCCCTCGCGGAGGAATCAGGGCTTCATCTCCCTATCCCAAGACTTGACCCTGCCCTCTTGGACCAGTCAATGATCACACTTCGGTCCACTTCAAAACCCTTCAAAACCCTAGCCCTAAACTCCCTGGGGAGATGGAGTTGAGCTTTCCTCCTCTCTCTTTGTTCAGTGGCCTTATGATTAAACCTCTTCCTGTGCTGCAACTTGGTGTCTCAGCATTCTGACTTGCTGTGCACAGTGGGCAATGAACTTATTATGGTTACATTGCTTATTCCTATCTGTATTCGAATGAGATCATGAGAAGGTATATTCGAATTTGCCAAAGAAACAGAACCAATAGGAGATATATATATATATAAAATAATTTTTGGAATTTACATATATATATGTATGTATGTGTGTGTGTATACATATATATATATACATATATGTAATGAGAATTAGCTCACACAATTATGGAGGCCGAGAAGTTCCACAATCTGCTGTTTGCAAGCTGGAGAAGCAAGTCTGATTCATTCTGGGTCTGAAGGCCTGGGAACCAGGGGAGCCGATGGTACATCTCCCAGTCCCAGGCTAAAGGCCGGAGAACCCCAGGGAGCCACTGCTGTAAGTGCTAGATTTCGAAGGCCTGAGAACCAGGAGCACTGATGTCCAACAGCAGGAGAAGATGGATGTCCCAGCTCAAGAAGAGGGAGAATAAGTGTACCCTTCCTCCACCTTCTTGTTCTATTTGGACCCTCAAAGGATCGGATGGTGTCTGCACACATAAGTGGGAGAGGAGATCTTCCTCACTCTGTCCACCAATTGAAATGCCTACCTATTCCAGAAATGCCCTCACAGACACACCCAGAAATCACATTTTTACCAGGTACCTGGCCAACACTTACCTCAGTCAAGTCAAAAAAAATTCACTGTCAGCCAGGCGTGGTGACATACACCTATAATCCCAGCACTTTGGGAAGCTGAGTCGGGAAGATCTCCTAAGGGTCGGGAGTTTGAGACCAGCCTGACCAACATGGAGAAACCCTGTCTCTACTAAAACTACAAAAAAATTAGTCAGGCGTGGTGGCACATGCCTGTAATCCCAGCTACTTGGGAGGCTAAGGCAGGAGAATCACTTGAACCCGGGAGGCAGAGGTTGCAGTGAGCCGAGATCATGCCATTGCATTCCAGCCTGGGCAACAAGAACGAAACTCCAACTCAAAAAAAAAAAAAAAAAAAAAATTTGATGTCATAAAAGTGATCTCCCAGGAGCTGACCTTTGAATTTTTCCTTTGAATTTCATTCTCTTCCCCATCTGTAGGTCTGTGACAAACACCTACTGTCATTTTCCTTTTCTGTCTTCAGGGCATTCCTTCTTTTTCTAATTCCCACTTCCACTTTCCATGTGCTTTGGGTTGCCAATAATATAACTTTGCCTCCATAGTATGCTTTGGCCCGTGTTCCAAACAAGGCCAATTAGAGTCTGTTTCAAGGGCGGATATAGGCCCTGGTGGGTGGAATCAGTTGCATTATTTTCTTTGGGATTGCAGCTATGTGCCCAATATAAGCCTGATCATCTCATACAGGGTGTGCCTGCCTAAGAACAAAGCCAAGGAGAGGCTGATGACGCCAAGAAATACAGAGCTAGAGCACTGACAACATTGTTTTTAAAGCCTTGGAGTTTTCAGTTGTGTGAGCCAAAAATGTCTCTTTTGGCTTAAGGTTGTTTGAATTGGGTTTCTGTTGTTTGCCACCAAGAATTCTGATTAGTGTTCTCATCTGTCAGTCAGCTCTCCTCTCTTCCCAGTAACTTTGGTCTCTCCCCTCAAAATTAACTCATTCCCTTCACCTGAACACATGCTCCAGACCCCGCCTGTCTAGGAAAACCCTCCTTTAGTCCTGCAACCTCTGCCTCCTCTCCCTCATTCCCTTCCCAGCTACAGGCCAGAGCTGTATTTGATGAAGTTTTCCCTAGTCTGTGGCACAATCAATAAAATTAGTAAATGAATAAGGATAAAAATAATGTATTGAGATGGCTTTTGTTTGTTTCCTTTTGTTTTTGAGACAAAGTCTCACTCTTGTCCCCCAGGCTGGAGTGCAATGGCACGATCTCGGTTCACTGCAACCTCCACCTCCCAGGTTCAAGCCATTCTCCTGCCTCAGCCTCCCAAGGAGCTGAGATTACAGGCACCTGCCACCACATCCAGCTAATTTTTGTATTTTTAGTAGAGATAGTGTTTCACCGTGTTGACCAGGCTGGTCTTGAACTCCTGACCTCAGGTGATCCGCCCTCCTCGGCCTCCCAAAGGGCTGGATTATAGGCATGAATCACCGAGCTTGGCCTGTTTTGTTTTTAGAGATAAGGTCTTGCTTTGTTGTGCAGGCTAGAGTACAGTGGCACAATCCTAGCTCACTGCAGCCCCCCAGCTCCTAGCCTCAGGCAATCCTCCCACCTCAGCCCCCGAAGGAGTTAGGACTACAGGTGTGTGCCACCATGCCCAGCTAATTTTTTTTGTTTACGTATTTTGGGTAGAGACAGGAGTCTTGCTATGTTGCCCGGGCTGGTCTTGAACTCCTGGCTGCAAGCAAATCCTCCTTCCTCAGCCTTCCAAAGGGCTGAGATTATAAGTGTGAGCCACCCCCCATAGCCAGCCCACCAAATCTCATGTTGAATTGTAATCCCCAATGTTGGAGGTGGGGCCTGGGGGGAGATGTTTGAGTCACAGGATTGCATCCCTCCTGGCTTGATGCTGTCCTTGAGATAGTGAGTTTTCATGAGATCTAGTTGTTGTAAAGTATAGCACCTCCCCACCAGCCAACACATCTTGCTTCCATTTTTGCCATGTGAGATGCCGGCTGCCCCTTTGTCTTCTGCCATGAGTAAAAGCTCCCTGAGGCCTCGCCAGGAGCCAAGCAGATGCCAGCACTATGCTTGTATAGCCTGCAGAACCATGAACCAGTGAAGCCTTTTTTCTTTATAAATTACCCGGTCTCAAGTATTTCTTTTGCAGCAATGTAAGAACAGCTGCTATAAACATTTGTGTACAGGTCTTTGTGTGGACACATGCTTTTATTTCTCTTGGGTGAATAGTAAGGAGTAGGATTGCTGGGTTATAGGGTAAATGTCTATTTAACCTTATAAAAAACTGCCAAACTCTTTTCCAGTTGCCGTACCATTTTGTATTCCTATCAGCAATGTAGGACAACTCAAGTTACTCCACATCTATGTCAGTTCAGATTATCAATGTTCGTTTGTTTGCTTTGCCCTTTTAATGGGTGTGTAGCAATATTTTATTGTGGTTTTAATTTGTATTTCCTTAATAATTAATGATGTTTAGCATATTTTTATGGGCTTATTTGCCACCCATGTCTCTTCTTTAATGAATGGATCTTTTGTTCATTTAACAAATTGGGCTGTTTGCATTCTTATTGTTTTGTGAGAGTGCTTTACATATTCTAGATACAAGTCCTTTGTCAGATATATTTTTGTCACATATTTTTCTCTTAATCTTTAGCTTGTCTTTGAGTGACGTTCAATGAGTAGAGTTCTAAATTTTGATAAAGTCCAATTTGTCAAATTTTTCTTTTATGCTTCATACTTTCTGTGTCCTCTCTAAGAAATCTTTAATCAGTGATTTTGTTTTTGAACTATGCTTACTTAATTCAAAGCGTTTAAATTTATTTTGAGACTGTGATTCTTTATTGGACTTAAAATATCTTTTTAAAATAATATAACGATGACAATAAGAATAGATAGAATTCTGTGTGCATGCACACATTTTTGTGCCTAGTAGAACAGAGTTGACCGATGTTTCTACATTGGCTTCAGAGATCAGTTTCCCCAAGAAACATATGTGTGACAAATACTCTCTCTAAACTGTAGTAAGGCTTCTCTAACCCCTTTCCTCAACTAGGCTTTGACCTCGGGCTTCAGTGTCCTTTCTTGTCAGAGTCGCATTACCCAGTTTAGCAAGAATCCTGTTAATTCTGTTCAGAGAGAACCTACTACTCTCCTTACCTGATCACCCTTGACACCAAATCAAATTCCTCATCCCCCACCATCTCCCAGGTAGTATCTGATCACCTTGTCAGCCTTCAGCAAGAATCTTGTTGAGTCAGTATAGCCAGATTCCCTTACCCTTGACTTTTTTTCATCTTAGTGATTTTCCACCCACTGAACCCTGACCCTGTTCCTGGCCTGTAAATTCCCAACTTGTCCTTGTTGTGTTCAAAACTAAGCCCTGTTCTATACTGAGGCCTCTCTCTCCCTGTCACGAGAGTTCCTGAATGAAATCTGTTTTTACCACTTTGCTGCTCGGGAATTGTATTGGGAGGTGCTACCAGAAACAGCACCTTTAAAGGTGTGGGCGAAAGCGGATTGAAAGAGGAAGATGAATTATGACGCTGTGGTAGCAGAGGCCTCGGCTGCTCCCGTGGGGAGGTCTGGAGCTTGGATGTCCCTTCGGAGCTGCCCTGAATAGAGGGAAGGGTCTGGACTTGCATCCCTCATTCCCTCTGCCCTTCGAAGGAGATCATGTGAGAAATTAATATAAAATGTGGTACAGGAATCAGAGAGAAAAGCTATTTGAACTGTAGTGAGTTTGGCGAGGCAATCCTTCTACAAAGACAAATAAAACACAATGAATTAGTCGTTTGTGAAACCCTTTCCATGCCTCTGTGACCTCTGTCACCCAACAACCCAGTATCCTGGCAACAGTCTCTGGGGTTTATGCCCACCACTTTTACCTGTTCTGTTGTGTCTTACCCTCAGAAGAAAAAGAATGCCTGTTTGTCTGAGTGTAAATGGCTGTCCTTCTAGGCTGGCAGGTCTGGATGATAAAGAAACTATTGAGGGGAAAGACCCTCATGCCCAGTAGCGAATCCAAGGAGATGTGGATGAGGCTTTGTAGAATAACTTTAATAAAGAATAACTCAGCTGGGCCCTGTGGCTCACACCTGTAATCCCAGCACTTTGGAGGCTGAGGCGGGTGGATCACCTGAGATCAAGAGTTCAAGACCAGCCTGGCCAACATGATGAAACCCCGTCTCTACTAAAAATACAAAAATTAGCTGGGTGTGATGGTGGGTGCCGGTAATCCCAGCTACCTAGGAGGCTGAGGCAGGAGAATCGAGACAGAGACTCTGTCTCAAAAAAAAAAAAAAAAAGAATAACTCTTATGGTAGCTCATGCCTATAACCCCAGCACTTTGAGAGGCTAAGGCAGGAGGACTCTTTGAGGCCAGAAGGTCAAGACTAGCCTGGGCAACATAGTGAGATCCTACCTCTACAAAATAAAAAGAAAAACTTGAACTGGTCCACACCTGTAGCGCTAGCTCCTTGGGAAGCTGAGGCAGGAGGATTGCTTGAGCCCAGGAGTTGGAGGCTGCAGTGAGCTGTGACGTGGCCTGGGCAACAGAGTGAGACTTGTCTTCAGAAAAAAAAAAAAAAAGAGAGAATAACTCTTGAGTGTATGTGGGAAATGATGATTTGCTGGTTTCAATTCACATACTTGGTCATCGCCCATGCATCATTGAACCCTGTGCTCCACTTCTCAAATCATTACAGATTGTTGTCAATCTAAGCTGAAAGGCAGACAAAAGCTCAACCTTGTCTACCAAACAGCTCTGCACAAAGAAATCCAGCAGAAGAAGAGGGGTTTTCCTTCTCCAGTGTGGCCCGCCTGACCTCCTTTAGTCCTCTCAGCAAAAAAGAGCTCCTGGCCAGGCACGGTGGCTCACACCTATAATCCCAGAAATTCTGGAGGCTGAGGCAGGAGGATTGCTTGAGCCCAGAAGTTCAAGACCAGCCTGAGGCAACATAGTGAGACCCCCGTCTCTCTCTATATATAAAAAGAGCTCTGGCCGGTCACGGTGGCTCACGCCTGTAATCCCAGCACTCTGGGAGGCTGAGGCAGGCAGATCATGAGGTCAGGAGATAGAGACCATCCTGGCCAACATGGTGAAACCCTGTCTCTACTAAAAATACAAAACTTAGCTGGACGTGGTGGCACATACCTGTAATCCCAGCTACTTGGGAGGCTGAGGCAGGAGAATCACTTGAACCAGGGAGTCGGAGGTTGCAGTGAACCGAGATCGCACCACTGCACTCCAGCCTGGTGACATAGTGAGACTCTGTCTCAAAAAGAAAGAAAAAAAAAAAAAAAAGAGCTCCTGAGCATTGGCAGTGTCAGAAGAGTTAAGATCAATCTGCTATCATATTTTTAATCTGACCCACTAGAAATGAGGAAAACAGCCTAGAATTGCTCAACTAGCTTGTGGCAAAGTCAGAATTAGACTCAGATCTTCTCTCAGCCAAACCAGAAAGCCCAAGCAATCCTTGATTGTCCTAGCTTTCCCACTCTCACATCCACTGAGTCACTAAGTTATGTTATTTTAACTTAAAAATAGCTCTCAGGCATATCTCCATCTTTCCAATGATCACTCTTCCGCTTTTGCTGAGGTTCTACCTAATCTCTTGGACCGTTGCAGTAACTTCAAAACTGGTCTCTCTCCTTGGTTTCTCCATTGCCAGCCCATTCTGCACATAGTAGCCAAATGTCATAATTTCTTTTTCTTTTTTTTTTTTTTTTTCTGAGATGGGGTTTCGCTTTTGTTGCCCAGGCTAGAGTGCAATGGTGTGATCTCAGCTCACTGCAACCTCCGCCTCCTGGGTTCAAGTGATTCTCCTGCCTCAGCCTCCCGAGTAGCTGGGATTACAGGCATGTGCCACTATGCCTGACTAATTTCGTATTTTTAGTAGAGACGGGGTTTCTCCATGTTGGTCAGGCTGGTCTTGAACTCCCAACCTCAGGTGATCCGCCCAGCTTGACCTCCCAAAGTGCTGGGATTACAGACATGAGCCACTGCGCCTGGCCTTAGTGTAAAAAGTTCTAAGCACAAATCTGACAACTAATTTCCCTATCCAAACCTTTCCACAGCTCCCATTCCTCTTCATGGTAAGTTCCCTTCTTGGAATGACAGCAGCTATAATAACAAATTCGACTGCACAACGGATGGTGGCTTTCACTATAAAGACATTTATTATTTTCTTAGTTAAAAGTTCAAATATAGGCTGTCTTAAAATTGTTTTAGCAACTCTGTGATATTGTTGAAGATCAAATAGTTCTCTGTCCTTTCTCTTCTTTCTTTTTTGAGATGGAATCTCCCTCTTTAGCTGAGACCGGAGTACAGTGGCGTGATTTCCACTCACTGCAAACTTTGCCTCCTGGGTTCAAGTGATTCTCCTGCCTCAGCCTCCTGAGTAGCTGGCATTATAGGCACGCACCACCATGCCTGGCTAATTTTTTATTTTTAGTAGAGACAGAGTTCACCATGCTGGCCAGGCTGGTCTCAAACTCCTGACCTCAAGTGATCTGCCTGCCTCGGCCTCCCAAAGTGCTAGGATTATAGGCGTGAGCCACTGGGCCTGGCCTGTCTTTTCTCTTTCATCCTCAGGGTGAGGCTTGCATCCTCAGGCTTCTCATTCTCATTATGGTCGTAGATGGCTACTGTAACTCTAGATATTGCATCCTCATATGACAGCATCTAAATCACAAAGGAAGGGAAGGAGCAAAGAAAGAGCTTTTGTTATAGAATTCTTCTGTTTTTAATCAGGGAGGAAATTCTTTCCTCGATGCCTTCCTCTAGACTTCTTATATTTCAGGCCAGAATTGAATGCCATACTAGCCCTAAACCATGCATTATTATCAGAAGTGAAGGGGATTGCTGTGATTGGTGCTATGGTTTGACTGGGCCCTCCAAAGTTCTTGTGTTGAAAACCTGATCCTTAATGTGGTGGTGCTAGGAGGTGTGGCCTAACGGAAGGTGTTTGGGTCATGGGGGCACCATTAGTCTCAAGAGTAGATTAACGCTGTTATCTCGGGAGTGGGTTCCCTATAAGAAGATGAGTTCAGCCCCCTTTTCTCACTCTTTCTCTCTCTCTCTCGCCCTCTCTTGCCCTTCAGCCTTCTGACAGGGGATGATGGAGTAAGAAGGTCATTTAAAGATGCTGGCCCCTCAGTCTTGGACTTCCCCATCTTCAGACCTGTAAGAAATAAATTTCTTTTCTTTAGAAACTACTCAATCTCTGACATTCTGTTATAGCAGCACAGAGCAAACTAAGACAATTAGCTCGGGCCAACTGCAATTTATGCTCTGTCCCTGGGTACTCTACCACTTGAACAAAATCAAAGCTGTTAGCAGTCAGGAGAAATGGCAAATGTGATGACAGCCCAGCCTGTAATGTGTGCACCCCAACCCATAAGGCTTGCGTGAGCTGGCCTCTTCCTACTTCTTCAGCTTCATGTTCTGCCACACTCCTTTATAACAGCCTTTCGCTCTAGCCGCACGGAACTGCTCACATTTCCCAGAGCAGTCTTCCGTGCCTTTGCACATGCTGTTCCCTCTGCCTGGAGTATTCTGCTGTCCTGGATAATTTTATAAACTCTTTCTTCTTGGAGAGCTTGACTGAACTGTAAGACTTTTCCTGATCCTGCAAAGCAGGGTCAGTCTCCCTGATCTTACCTGGTCTAGACAGTGCTGGCACATTGTAGTTGCACAATAAATGTATGTTGAATGAATCTTTTCATCATTCCGATGTGCTACCATTTTGAGTCCTCAGAATTGCCACTGCTTATACTTTAACTAAACTCATTCCATTCATCATAGAGACAGTTAACAGATTCCTTAGCATATAAAAAAAAATTCTAAATAGCAGGATTGGGTTGCTGATCAACTTAAGTAAGAAGTTGTCTGATAAAGTGTGTGATTTTGAGGGAGCTAAAATACCCTAATTTGAGGTTAAGGTTCATATTTTATTCTACGGTATTTGTGACGAATAATTTTTTCACTGCTGTGTATCAGGCATACATCCTCTTGCTGTCAGACAAATTATCTTATGCATGCCATACAGAGGTATCTAGAAATGCTAATTTGTATTGGGGCTAATACTATTTAGGGGGTGCATACAGAAAATGTATTCAAATACAAGCAGTGAGACAGGGGGAAAGGATGAGAGAATATGAAGTAATGTTAAGATATTTAGAACGTAATTTATCACAGAGCATGGAAAGCAAATTCAGAATAATTTCAGATGGTAGAGGTATTTAGCCTTCAATAGCACTAATGTACAAGAGGCTTATTCCCTTTATGATTCTTCTCAATTATTGTAAATGGTCCATTTCTGCAAGTCATCAGGCTGAGGAAGTGGCATTCTGCCTTCTCTGGAGCTCTGTGCTAACTGACCTAGCTGACCGTGGCTAAGAACCATTTAGCAAAGCCGGTGGCACACGTCTTTGGCATTCGGCTGCCTTGCCAGTGTTAGTTAGTGATGAAAAGAAACAAAAAATGTCAATGCAGCCACAGAATGGGACTTTGAGCTGGAAATTACACAAATCAACAGAATGAGACTTTGGCATGGGGTGGAATGTATGATTAAAAAGAAGCAAACTGGCCGGGAATGGTGGCTCACGCCTGTAATCCCAACACTTTGGGAGGCTGAGGCGGGCAGATCACCTAAGGTCAGGAGTTCAAGACCAGCCTGGCCAACCTGGTGAAACCCCGTCTCTACTAAAAATAAAAAAACTACCTGGTTGTGGTGGCAGGCATCTGTAATCCCAGCTACTCGGGAGGATGAGGCAGGAGAATGGCTTGAACCTGGGAAGCGAGGTTGCAGTGAGTTGAGATCGCACCATTGCACTCCAGCCTGGGCCGACAGTGAGACTCTGTCTCAAAACAAAAAAAGAAAAAAAAAGAAGAAGAAGAAAACTGGAGCTGAACGAAAGAAAAAAAAAAAGAAAGATAAGAGAAAGGAAGGAATTGACACCTCTCGGGTTAAACTGGATGTCTGAAGCTGTTTAGACTGTGGCTTCCAGGAAGCTCTGCCTCATTTCTTTGAAATATGACTCAGGTCCTTACCCAGGAGTATGTCTGACCTGGTTCCAACAGAACTTTAAAATATTTACCCTGTACTCCCTCTAGGCACCTTCTCCATTCTTAGTCTCCAGCCCGCAGAGTCACGGATGACAAGGTACCTCTTCACACACACCTGACAAGAGAAAACTTTTGATTCTCTTGTCACGGGCCCCACCACCTTGGGCTGTTTCCTGCAAAGGGCAGGATCTGGGGGTGCCCGGGCAGAAGAGGAGGACTGGGTTACATACTGTGCTTGTTTAAAAAAGGTTTTTGGGGACCATTTTAGCCAAAGATCTTTCTTTTAGTTCAGAAAAATTACACAGCTCTTAAAATCTGAGGTTGGAGCTTCTTGATTGTGCCTGGCAAGGACAGCCAGGGCAAAACTGCACAGGGAGATGGCAGAAGTTTCCATCGGCCACCCCTTCTGGGAGCGGCTGTGTCTCTCTTGATTCCTCAGGGCAGCCAGGGGACTCTGCTCTCGCTATAGGCCACTCTCAAAATCTGCCCTCAGGAGTGGAGCTCATGGACTCATTCATGCAGGTGCTATGGCTAAATGAGAAACTTCTCTTCAAACATCTGAAAACAAAGGGATTGAGACAGTTTCTGACACCTGGGGCTGTCAGTGCCAAAGAGACAGAGAGGTGTTAAGGATAAGAAAGACTTCTTGAAATTGCTGATTTCGTATCTTGTGGGATTCAACCTACCAATAAGACTGGCTCTTTGCCATGCCTGGAAGAGTTCACTTGATATTCACAAGAATTATGGAATCCTCTCTTTTCTGAACTAAACTCCGTAACAGGCACAATTGAGCTAATCTTTACTGAGCACTGACTATACTGGGTATTTTGCTAAGGACTTTATATTAAATTTAGGTAGAATATCGTTTAGGATCCTCTTGATAGATGTGAACCAAGTGCGTATAAATGCAAAGAGCATTTATTGGTTTACAAAACTGGGAAGCCCAGGCATAGGGCTGGCTTCATACATGACTGGACTCAAACAATATTATCAGAACCTTGACTCCCTCCATCTCCTGGCTTGCCTCCACCTTCCTTTATGTGTTGGCTTTGTTCTCAGGTTCCCTGTGGGGGCAGGTGGCTGGAGCTGCTCCAGCCAGACAGTCTTCCAGTATCTCTATTTCAGCAGGAAGTAGAGAGCGGCACTCAAGAGCAGCACTCAGCTTCCTCCTGAGTGCTCAGATGTACTCTCATTAGACAGCATCACATGCTCATCTCTGCGTTGGCCTCATGGCCAGGGGCTTTGAAGAGTCTGTCCTGAGTCATGTTCTGCATTCTTTTTTTTCCTGCATTTTTTTTCTCTGTTGTCCAGGCTGGAATGCAGTGGTACAATCATAGCTCACTGCAGGCTTGACCTCCTGGGCTCAAGTGATTCTCCCACCTCAGCCTCCAGGGTAGTGGGACTACAGGTGCACTGCACCACGCCTGGCTAATTTTTGTATTTATTGTAGAGATTGGGTTTTATCATGTTATTCAGGCTGGTCTCAAACTCTTGGGCTCAAGCAATCCTCCTGCCTTGGCATCCCAAAGTGCTGAGACTACTGGCGTGAGCCACTGTGCCTGGCCTACGTTCGTGGAGTGAGGTGGAGGAGCCTCAACTAGACCAGTTGGATAGAGAGTAGGGGAGAAAGATCCCAAAATGGAAATTTGGGGAATAGATACAGAGCAAGCAAAAAATATTGTCATAACCCCTGTAAGTGTTAGCATTCCACTCTGATAGATGAGGAAACAGGCTCAGGAGGCGTACCCTGCTAGTAACTGACAGAGCAGGGGCTCGAATCCTGTCAGTTACATTTAACGAGCCATATTTATTGTTCCATTTATTCAGAGGAAATGTTTTTTCTCTTTAAATAAATAAGAACAAGAATGCATAACTAGAGTAAATGATTTCATGTCAAATTTTCCATAATGAAAATTCTCCTTAACTTATTTTACAAATTTACCCTAGGAGACAGGCTAGAAGTAGCCCTCTAAGAAGAGATAACTCTCTTTCCAATATGCCATTAGCCAAGTTCTTCTGCCAAGGGAAAGAAAGGGAATGTGACTCTTTGTTAAAGACACAGGGCGTGCTTTTGACTTCATCTTCTGACCGATTTCAACCAACAAGTCAGCTGGCTTCAAGAAAAACAACACGTTAAGTGACTTACTGATGTAATTTATACTTTCCTGGACACTTCACATGGGCCTGGCTGCCTCGTAGAAGGGCTCTGAAACAGTTATCTAGGAGATATGGCCATTGTTGCTTTTGTTCTGAACTCTCAACCACAGGCAACTATGAAGTCTGTCATTAATGACCTTATCATATTGACATGTAGTAACCAAGCTAGACAAAGCTGTGAGGTTAGCAAAGTTAGCAGAGTCCTAGACTTGGCACTAATCATCTCTGTAACCTCAGACAAATTTCCTAACCTTTCTGATTCTCTCTCTCTGTTTTTCTTTTCTTTCTGTTTTTTAAGAGATGGGGTCTCACTGTACTGGCCAGACTAGGCTTGACTCCTGGCAGTGATTCTCCTGCCTTGACCTCCTAAAGTGCTGGGATTACAGGCATGAGCCACCAGCCTGACCTCACTTGCATCTATAAAATCTTGTTGTTGTTGTTGTTTTGTTTGTTTTTTTTTTTGGTAAGGCATGGTCTTGCTATGTTGTGAGGCTGGTTATGAACTCCTGATATAAAATCTTTAAAATGATGATAATAAGTTTATAAGTTTTTGTGAAATTCAGATTATATAATTTGCTTTAAAACTCAAGAATGTTTGTAAATCTTTTATAATTTCACAAATATAAAGTGTTATACTCCTTCCAATGTAAAAATATGAGAACTCTATCATAATACCAGTGAAGAAATTCCAGGAGGCAGGTCTAGATTAAGTTAAAACTGAAGTCTACAACTTCAGCATCTGATTGTGGACTAGGTAACAACCTCCTATTTAATCAGGAAATAATGACTTGCTGTAAAACAAAACAAGTAAAACATGGAAACACCAACGTGTTTTATTACATTGAAATGCAAAAAAATAAGAAGAAAAAGAAAAACGTGATCTAAGTGCGGCGTAAACTTCTAAACAAAATTATCAGTTACCAAAATTCTGTACAATCCCATTTTCTCAACACACGTGACTTTTGGATCTTTTGCTCACATCCAGGAGATTCCTCAGCATGCCATGTCTATTACTTCAATATGATCAAATCCCTGCAGGGCTCAGAAGAAAGATCAAGTCAGAAATCTAAAGAGTAGGTTCACTGAGGCCAAATTAGAACAAAGCAATGATCAACACCAAGGATGGAGCCTTTCAGATTTCAAGTAAAAGTGGCCACTGTTTGGGCAGAGGGCGTACTCCAGCATCCTTTTCCCTCCAAAGCCTTTCCTAGTACTCTCTGCCTTGCTTCTGCACAGAAAACTTAACACCTTTGACCATCTCTAGTCAAATGATTAAAGACAATGCTTCCTGGCCTTTCCTGACTTTCCTTGGTTACTGAACTTTGAGCACCACCCATCA
Organism: Lagothrix lagotricha; assembly: GCA_963574225.1. Classification (NCBI taxonomy): domain Eukaryota; kingdom Metazoa; phylum Chordata; class Mammalia; order Primates; family Atelidae; genus Lagothrix; species Lagothrix lagotricha. Next base: position 72,205 of record CAUYNB010058189.1, read on the forward strand.
TTTGTGTATTGGTTTGTTTATGGGATTGGAAGCAGAGTGCCTGCTATGTTACTTGGTTACAGGCACTGCAAGTGCCAACTAGAAAGCCCAATCTCTCAGCTAAAGGAGCTCCAACTGAGGTTTGGCCTGCAAAGGTGGTGGTGCTTGAGCTGGAGGGTGAATCAATGCCAGGCCCTCAGGTAAGAGATGAGGGTGATGGATATTCCAAGCCGAAAGAATTGGCTTAGTGCCGTGGCTCATGCCTGTAATCCTACCCCTTTGGGAGGCTGAGGTGGGAGAATTCCTTGCGCCCAGGAAGTTGAGGCTGCAGTGAACTATGATTGTGCCACTAAACTTGAGCCTGGGAGATAGAGTGAGATCCTGTCTCTAAAAAAAGAAAAAAAAAATTAAAGTAAAGAAAGAATAACCTGAGCTGAGGAGAGACACAGAAGACCATGATACATTTAGAACATTTATGTTCATATAGCTGGACTGCAGAGTGTATGTGGCTCACAGGAAGCTGGAAGAAGCAAACAGAGAGGTAGGCAGGAGCTAGATCACGAAAAGCCTTGTAAGCCAGGTTTTTAAATTAGCTTTGATCAAGGGGGCAATGCAAAGACGTCAGAGAGGTTTAAGCACAGAAGTGATACGATCAGATGTGCAGTTGAATAATAACTAGCAATATGTGTTCCAAACAAAATTTGGAAAATCAGAAAAGCACAAAAATAGTGCAACAGATGTTTTTGAATGTCCGGGACACATTATAGGTCTAAGACCTTCACGACATGACCTTTTAATTTATTTTTTCCTGTTGCTTCAGAAAATTCCATTCTAGGATAAAATCTTTGCTTCTCTGATCGCATTCTGCCACAAAAATGCTCTCGTTTGAATACTGCAAAGGTTGTGTGAAGTGTAATATTACACCTTCGGTACTTTATTCATTGAAATACTCTTCTCATCCATCTGGCTAGGCTTGCTTAGTCTCGGAAGCTTGAAGTGAAGGAGGGGTGCACAGTCAGCTTTTTCTCTCTTCTACCCACTAGCTGCTCTTTCCTTAGGCCTCTGGGGATGGATTTGGGGCAAATTACTCAGATTTATGTGACTGACACAGTTGTCATATGGTCCGCCATTTGCACCTTGGAGATCCTTCTACTAAGGACCCCTGGCTAGAGTGCCCTCCTGCCAGGTGGCTTCAGCCTGAAGGTGGTTTTCTTGGGCAGTGTCCCCTTTGACATGGATTGTGAATGGGTCCCCTCATTCCACAGCCCACCCATCAGTGAAAGCGCAGCTCTCTGCCAGTGAGTCCTCTCTCTCTCTATTCTGTGGCAGGGAAGGCCCTTTTAGATTTTCACCTTTAGGCTTCCTCTGGTGAAAGTCAGTCCTGTGTCTCTCAAACTCCAGGAGACACAGATCAAGGACTCACTCCAAATGACTTGTGACAACTCCTCACTTGGCTTAAAGGGACGCGGTGTTTCCTGCGGCAGGAGTAGGGTGGGTGTGGAACAGTGGATCGGGACCACTGTCTATAAGGAAGCCCTTGCTCTGTCTTCTTTAGCCCCTAAAGGAGGTTTCCAGCCTCTATTTCATAGCCTAAGGTGGGTAATGGGCTTATACTGACAGAAACCAGTTCACAGTCTCTTTGTGTGCCCTGAATATAGCTAGGGAGTCTAGCAATTGGTCTAGCAATAAAAAATTGGTCTAGCAATTTTTTTTTTTTTTGGCAAGCAGATAAAGGCTTGTTTTATTTTAATGGCTGATCTGTGTAATCACGGAGGCCAGTATGTACAGACAAAGAGGGAGCTTTTAGTTCTTGGTCTCTTTCTCCTTGGACAAAGTCTTGACGATCTCCTCCTTTTTGGCCTGGAGGCCTCCTCACGGTGCTTGCGGGCTTCCTTCGTCTTAGATCTGCGGGCCTCAGCCTGGTCAGCCAGGAGTTCCTTGCAGGCCTTGCCTGCCGTCAGCTTGTGGATGTGTTCCATGAGAATCTGCTTGTTTTTGAACACATTCCCCTTCACCTTCAGGTACAGGCTGTGATACATGTGGCGATCAATTTTCTTAGATTCCCGGTATCTTTTGAGCAGCCGGCACAGAATCCTCATTCTCCTCATCCACGTGACCTTCTCTGGCATTCGGGCATTGGTTGTACCCTTACGCTTACCTATGCCCATGTGCCTGCCCTTCCGGCGGGCCAAGGTGTTTTTCCGGCAGTGAGCCCAGGAATGGACCGTCACAGGCTTGCAGATGATCAGCCCATCTTTGATCAGCTTCCAGATCTGCTGATGTGAGTTAGCATTGGCGATTTCATTGGTCTCATTCAGGTCCAACCAGACCTTCTTCTTGCCACAGCGGAGGACACTAGAGGCGAGCCTCTTCTGAAGCCTGAGCATACTCATGGCTGCGGCCACAGTAGGGAAAGGAAAGCAAATTCATCCCTTTTTATCCCTTGCAGGTCAATAGGCTCTCAGAAACTCCCAGGAGTCAAGGAGTGGCCAACCCAACAACACACCCTTGTAGTGATTCTCTACTCTTTATTATATTTATTTATTTGTTGGTTTATTTATTTATTTTTGAGATGGAGTCTCGCTCTGTCCCCAGGCTGGAGTGCAGTGGCATGATCTTGCTCACTGCAACCTCCACCTCCTGGGTTCAAGCGATTCTCCTGCCTCAGCCTCCTGAGTAGCTGGAATTACAGGCGCCTGCCACCATACCCAGCTAATTTTTGTATTTTTAGTAGTGATGGGGTTTCACCATGTTGGGCAGGCTGGTCTCAAACTCCTGGGCTCAAGTGATCTGCCCGCCTCAGCCTCTCAAACTGCCGGGATTACAGGCGTGAACCACTGCACCTGGCCGTGATTCTCCATTCTATGTTCCACTTCCCCTTGTCTCTGCCTCCTGCTCCCCAGGATCATATTCCCAAATCAACTACGTCCGCATAAGCATGGATCTCCTGCTCTGCTTTCAGGTAACTCAGGCTA